>VZRH01006484.1:409743-448984 GCA_013397555.1 Urocynchramus pylzowi
GGGTGGTTTATCTGTCCTTTTTTTATGTGTTGTGATCCTATGGAATTCTGTTTATAGGTGGACCTCCCATTTCCTAAAAAGTGTCTGAAGCATCCCAAGCATCCCCCAAAACTGGGGAAGGGAAATTAGGGTGGGAGGGGAGAGAGTGGAAGCTGTTAGCAGGAAAAAGAGAAAAACAGCAGCAAAATAAAATGTGTGGGGGAAGGGGAGAATCAGAGAAATACATATCTTGGTTTCAAATGTGGGAGGCATTCTGTTTCTCAGCTTGTTTTTGCTAGCTATCTGTGTTAATAATTGAGCTAGCTGGGAAAAGCATCTTGAAAAGAGAAAGAAAGCACTGCTGTCGAGCGAGCCCAAAATCACATCCCCAGCCTGCACACAATTGGACATTGCAGTGATATAGGGGAAATCCCTTAACGGACAAAACTATAAATGAAACTGGTGTTGACAAGGGGAAGAGGCACAGCTATATTTAACGGAAGCATTTTCATTTCAAAGCTGCTTTCTTTTTCTTTTTTTGGGGGGGTTTGTTGTTTGTTGTTTTTTCTTGTCTAGTTGGTGGAGATGATGTGAGCTCTTCCTGTTTGAGACAGTGCATGGGTGGTTTCCCCAAGGCTTTTAATGTTAGATTAATGCTCTGGAGACAGTGTGATGATAAATGGGTTCCTACAGTTATATCTACATCCTGTTCCCCCTCCCCCCTCCCACAGCTGCCCCTCTGTACAGCCTCTCTGCAGCACTTGCCTTCATACCCAGCAACAGTTCTGAGCAGCTTCAGCCAGAATTTAAGGCAGCATTCTTTAAAATTTGTCTGCCAAAATTCTTTAATTTTCAGTGCTGTCGCCTTCATTGCCGCTTACTTACTCAGACAATGACAAAAATGAAACAGGGAAGAGAAAGACTTCTGGCTGAGGTACAGGCCACCTCACTAGCTTGTCATCTGCTGTGTGGCAGATCCCAGTTAATTACTTTTGCTATTGCTGTTCACATACAGAAAATAGGTTTACAGGGGTGGCCTTTCTGTAGTTTCACATTTTAACGGCAGTGCTCTGCCCATCATATTGTACTAAGCAATAAATGAGCAGAGGATTTGAAATCTTCTCCCTGGTATAAAGGAATGCCTCCTCTGTGTCAGCTGCATCTATGCCTTGATTTTATACAACTTGCATGCTGGTAGGGATTTAAGTGCGCAGCTTCAGCAAACACCCAGCACTGAAATTCAGCAGTGGAAATGGAGGTTTGAGGCACTTGTTTTAGCTGGACCTGCCCTTGTGGCGATTGCTGGTGTTTTCGTGTTTTGGGGGGTTTGTTTTGGTTAGTGCAGTTATTTTTCTCTGCATGCATTTCCATTTCTGTATGGCTTCCCCTGTATGTGGGAGGTGGGGGGGGATGGGCAGTCAGGGTGGCTCAGGTTGACCTCCCCAGCTCCGAGCAGCCAGCCCACAACCTTCTGCTTACACGGCAGCGTCTCTTAGATCTCAAGACAGAATTATTTTTAGACCGTGAAGGTGTATCTGACTGGTGCATTTAGATTTCATATCATGGCTTCCTTTTCCTGCTCTCAGGTTTCTCCCACTCGGCCTTTACCTTCGGTATCGAGAGCCACATCAGCCAGTCCAACATCAACGGAACACTAGTGCCACCTGCTGCACTCATCTCCATCCTCCAGAAGGGGCTCCAGTATGTGGAGGCCGAGATCAGCATCAATGAAGTAAGTACCACTGCTGCCACCACTGCCCCACTGCCACCCCTGCCCCACTGCCACCACCGCCGCCACCGCCGCACGCTGGGATGTGCCAGCAGCCCCAGCATGAGCCACTCCCCAGCTTCTCCTCGTCTGATTTAATTTTATTCCTCGTACTTTGCCCCATCCCAGCAGAGAGCCAGAAAGCTCTGAGATGGAGACGTGTTTCTGGTTTTTTAGCTGTGGCAGGGAGGCGTTCTCTGCACTGCTTGCCTGGATATTTGTGGTGTTTCTGCTACCCCAGCCAACAAATCCAGGGTGTACAGGTTCCTGCAGCAAACAAGAAAAAGTGTCTGTGCTTACAGCCTTGTGTTTTCAAGGCCATAGCAGAATTTGGCAGGAAAAGCCTGAAGCATAGGTTAAAACTTCATTCCCTGACACCTCCTAGCCGGGAGCACTGTTCACAAGCCATGAAAAGCCTGATCAAAAATCCACAGAGGTCACTGGAGAGTGATTTCAGTGACTTTGGCCTAGATCTCATGAGATGAGGCATCATGCACATGGTGAAACAGTTGCATGTAAATTCTGAATGTGGCTGGGGTGCAGGTTTTCTGTAGATATTGTATGAACAGCCACAAACTGTCTCTGTTCTCCTTGAGCTGCCAGTGGAAACAAAGAAGGCATGTGGGAAAAGCCAATGACTTTGCCCTGCCAACCTTAAAGACGTGGTGCTTTGAGAAGGAATGAAGTGTGACAGATAAGCAAGTGCTGCATTACAATTAATACCGTATCTATTACAATAGATATTTCTGATTGACAAACATCTGTAATAAATATTAATACAAAGAAGCTACTGCTATTTCCTCTATACCTGAATGTGGCATGTGAACAGCATGGGTGAGAACAAAGGAATGTAAAATAGAGAAAAGGCTGTGTTGTTTGCAATGTGTAGTTTGGAAACTCTTTTGTTTTTATTCTAACATTCTGTGTGTTTTTTCTTCTTATGACTTGATACCATGTATAAGATTTGTATATATGTTACTTTGTAATTGGGGCAGTAACATTTGACATTCACGCCAAGCTGCACTTTGATGCAGTTGTAATAACAAGCCAGTGTTAGGAAGCTGTCTCAATTTGCTGCTACTTAACATTTTGCCCTGTGCCTGAAACTGGAGCTACACAGTTAAAAAGTTCCAGCTCTGAAGCACTTTGGTCAGGTTGTAGGGGCCTGCACTTACCCAGCTTCAAGACTTTCCCTAAAATGAGAGAATAATCTGAAAATATACCTATTGTCACCATTAAGATTTATGTTGCTCTCTCATCATGGTTTGAGTCAGGTTGAACAGGGCCCTGAACAACATGATCTAGTGGAAGGTGTCCTTGCCCACGAGAGGGATGTTGGAACTGGATGGTGTTTAAGGTCCTTTCCAAGCCAAGGCATTCTGTGATTCTGTTCTGTGATTCTGTTCAAATACATGCTGTTAAGTATGATACAGCAAAGCAAAGGCCATTCATGCTACATCTGAATCCCAGGAAGGGCTACCATAGATGCTTCCCTATGTGTTACTTTTCTATGTGTATTAGTTAAGAGTGACAAGTAATCAGTGAGTCTATAAACTGCTGTGTATAAAATTATTGTTTGTTGTCTATTAAAGGGTAGTCATGTAAATAGTCCAGTGAGCACATTTACAGATGAAAATGTAAGATGTCAGGATCTATTGGCAAACATTTTCTTTATTGTGTAGCAAGAATTTGAGTCAAGATTCAAATAAATTTTGGCAGACACTTAAAAAAATGTTGAGAAAGAGATTATGGTTTCTTCTCTAATGACTGTCTCCTCCTTTTTCTTCCCCGTGAGGAAACAAATATGTATTATCTTAATATTGTAATTATAAGGGGTAATGCAACAACTAGGTCAGCAGAAGCATACCAGTCAGGCAAGCAGCTATTTTTCTATATTAATTGTTCTCACCTATGGAAGATTATATTGTTTATCAGCTACACTATCTATCTGTATCCTATTCTTACTTGCTCTTTGTCAAGAGCAAATCTTTCACCACTGGATCATTAATATTTCAAAGAATTGAAGGGAGTTGGCAGACAATTGGCAAAATGGCACTTTACGAAGACTACTAAAATATTTTGCCTATATTTAAGATAATAATAAAGTGAAAGTGAAAGTGAAGAAAAGCTTAGTCAATATAGTCTGTATTAAGTATTCAACAGCCCCTAAGAGTTTACTCAATTGGTTGTTGAAGCTGAAGCCTAATTTACAGAAATCAAAATGAAAGTCATAACTATTATCAATAATATAGTGGAATAAAAGAAAAATAATGGTAAGGCTGTTTTGTATGATTAGCTACAACTGGTGGTGCTGGGCTGAAAAACACCACGTAAGAAACCACTGAATTTCTGCATACATCATGTTTTGGCTGAGGTTCATTATGCATCATCTGCTTCCATTCCATTCCTATGCTCCTGCAAGTGTAGGAAAACAAACAGTTTAACCAAAGTCTGTTTGCCTTTGTCATGGCTTTAGACATGACTCTGTTCTTTCAAAAAGAAAACAAAGTGAAACTTTCTGTCATCAGTCAGACTTATTTTTTAACACAGCTGAAGTCCTTTTGCATCTATAAAGCACTTATATGGCAGAACTTTCTACAAAATTCCAACCAATTACTTTTTCACTGATCAGATTTCTGAGTGGACCATGAGTGCCACCATCACGGGTCTGAGAGAGAGGCAGTCCATAGTCCTGTGGCACTGCTGTTTAGGTCAAAACAGCCTCGTTTTGTGATTCTTTGCCACCTGAGTCGTGAAGATCCTAAACTTGGGATTTCCCTTCTGCTCCTTTTCCCTGCAGGATGGTACAGTATTTGATGGCAGGCCAATAGAGTCCCTGTCTCTGATAGACGCAGTGATGCCTGATGTCGTTCAGACCCGGCAGCAAGCGTTCAGAGAGAAGCTAGCGCAGCAACAAGCCAGCGCCGCGGCAGCGGCGGCGGCCACAGCGGGAGCCACGACGACTGCTGTTTCCCAGCAGAACACACCAAAGAACGGAGAAGCCACTGTGAATGGAGAGGAGAATGGGGCACATGCAATAAGTAAGCCAACATGCAGCTGCCTGCCACTGCTGGGCAGTTTGGGTTTCAATAATGTTCATGTACTGAGTTGCAGGGTGGGGTGCGAGGAGTTCTTTCTGCATGGTGGTAGAATTAAGGGCAGTCATTCCAGGAGGGTGGGGCATGCTGGTTAAAAATGATGTTTCATATCACAGGGCTGTGCTTTACCTGTCTCTGACAATTTGGAAACTACAGATATGTTCAGAATTGCAGGTTGAAGACAGAATCAAGAAGTAGAGCTATGCGCTCTCTCCTTGGAGCAGGCTACGCAGACTTTGATTCTTTTAGATATTGGATAAAAACTGGGCTGTAGCCAAAGCTTGTCATTTTGGCCAGGCTAGGAGAGAGATGTGTTGAGAGGCTGGGACCTTGCCTTGGTTTGAAAGACAGGTGTCTGCCAAGGGAGGCAGGAACCTCCCTTGGAATGGAGAATATGACCTCCTTGCCTCCAAATTATTATGACTTTGAAATGAAGGGGCTTTCAGGCAAAGATATGGGAAAAGGAGTAACAGTTCTTTACTGGTAGGTATGTGTATAACAAGGCAAAACAAGCAACCGCACTGGCAGCAGCAGCAGGCAGAAGCACAAACCCAGTGCCAGCCTCTCTCGGCTGTCCGGCGCTTTCCCCTCGGTGCAGTTCCGGTCACGGCCGGCAGGGGCGCTGCTGGCTCCCGGCCGGGCCGGGCAGGTGCGATGTTCCCCCGGGGCTGCAGGGGGCGCTGTGGTGCAGCTCAGCCGCCTCTCCACGCGGTAATGGCCGCTCAGCTGGCGGGAGGGAGGGGAAAAGGGGCATGCTTCACAAACCCACGGGAGCAGTAGGTCCCTGTGCCTCTCTGGAGGGCAAAATGAGCTGTAGCAGGAACCTTGGAAGCAGCAGGGGTGGGAGAAGACAGCAGGAGATGGAGCCTCGCAGTGATGGTGAATTCTCCCCACAGCGATCGCAGCCTGTTTCCCGTCAGATGCCGACAAGGGGGAGAGAGCCAGGAGCTGCACTCAGCCCCTTCCCCCAGGGGAATCTCCCTGCTGTCTCTGCCCCTCCAAGAGAAACCACTCAGATAAGAGAGTAGCCAGCCACACCCTTTCCCTGTGCTGTGGCAACTCCTTCTGTCCCTCTTAAATACCTGTTGTTATTGCCCCTTAGCAATATATGGGAGAAAATTCCCTGAGAGAAAGAAAACAAAAGGAGTAATCCTAACCTCCATCACACATACAAGCCCTGTCTGTGGAATTGTTGTGTGACCAGTGCATAGCCTTGTGCAGTAGCTGTCCTGTGACCATCCACAGCCTTGGCAGGGTCCTTGGCCCAGTTTGGCATGTTCCAGCTTCCATTTTTGTAGGGTGTGGCCAAGCACAGGAGCATCTATAGCCTTACTGTCACGGTCATTGGCCCAGTTTGGGGTGTACCAAGCATCCATTCCTGATCAGCACTGCCAAGCACATGCCAAGGACCATTCCCAGCAAAAAGCTTGGATGCAGCCAACCTGTCTTGAAGGCATAGAGCAAAATTGTTCCTTGGCCTTTTATTTAATAGCATGTGCTTATTCATATGATCCACTTCAAGTATCCAATTGAAGGTCCCACCACCTGGGAACAGCTGGTTCTCAAGAGCACTGAATTCACCTTTGTTCATGGGTGACTAAGGGAGACTGCACTTACATATTAATCATCCAAAGTCTGACATATCCAGCACAGAGTGGGACCTACCTGCTTGTGTAACTAGATCCCGATGACTG
Organism: Urocynchramus pylzowi; assembly: GCA_013397555.1. Classification (NCBI taxonomy): domain Eukaryota; kingdom Metazoa; phylum Chordata; class Aves; order Passeriformes; family Fringillidae; genus Urocynchramus; species Urocynchramus pylzowi. The sequence goes on from VZRH01006484.1 coordinate 416,283, forward strand.
TGCTGACACTGTGGGGAGATGGGATTACTGGTTCTGGTTTCTGTGTGCAAGGCCCATTGTGTACTGGCTGACTTCTGAAACCAGCCCTTACTGCCCAGTTGTCTTACAAGAAAACTCTGGAGGAACATGCATGACAGGTTTTGTAGGAAGTCCTAACAGCTCTTTGGCTTAGGCAAGGTCAGGATTGTAATCATGTAACAGATTTTATTAGTTCTGCAGTGTAGATACCTTTATCAGTCTCCACCTTCCCTTTGATCTGAACAGATTCCTCTGTGAGTCAGTGAGAAAAACACTGTCAAAACAGGTTTTCTTTCAGAGAATTCCAGTTAGACGGGTTAGTTTCCCCCAGTAAAACTGCAGTTGTTTAAATAACATTTTTATTTGAGAAAGCAAATGTAAAAAAGATCTGAACATTTTAAAAATATTAATCTGTTCTTAGACTATGGATTGCGTATGTTTTACTTTCTACTAACCCTGTGCTTTGAAACTTAACTCATTTTATGTGTGAAGGGGTGCAAACAGAAATTAAAGTACTGTTAAATGTATCAAACGCTGACATTCTGTTTGTTGACACATCTTCAGCTGACATGTGAAAATTTTAGGGTATTGTCTCACTGTCTCAGGCCCAGAAAAAAACAAATTTTTTAAGGTAGAAAACTGATCATCGGTTCATTGCTTAAAGAGAACCACTCAGATGTATTTCCTTCTGATCCAAAGAAATATACCTACTATTGTATTAACAAAAGGAAAGCCTTAAAGATCAGTTTATGTTTATAGCCACACTGTAAGCCTTGATGTCTCAAATCTGACATTTTCCAATTAAAAAAATAATAATTCTCACAGCTATTTTTAATAGAAGGATTTTCACAAACAGTTGCAGACCTTTTCTTGGAATGTTAAGAAGGACTTTTCCTGGGAGAAAGAAATAATCATGGGAGACATACTGAGCAGAAAAGACTGCTGATATGAAAGCTGTGAGAAACTTCCTAAACTTTTATTTTTACTGTTTTGTATTCCACAGACCTGGCATACATTGGCACAGGTTTAAATAATGTGCTAGTCCTCAGTCATAACCTGGAAGTCACCCAAATGTCAGGCTTTCAAAAAAGGCGGGATGGGTGGAGCGGGAGGAAAAGATGTCTTTGAGAAATTACCTAGTTTGCATTTATTCTGGCTTGGAGTTCTCCCTGACATTCTTAAATCTTTACAGAAAGGTTTTAAAATACTTAATATTATATTATAAGTTTTTGTATATGGCATTATCAATACATTATGATAGAGTTGAGAAAGAGAGGAGACAGAAAACAATAACAATAGTTTGAGGTGCAGATTCAAATACTGAAAAAAAAGGGCACTGCCTTGTCTTGTTGCTTCCCAAGTAATGTTCTCAGTTTTAAGTCACTTTAAATGTTACAGGAAAAAATAAAAGTCAGCGTGTAGAAATGGAGCCAACTTTGGATTGTTTTCCAACACAAATATTTTTAGTGTCATTTATTTCATTGTATTTGCAAGGATTGGCTTAAGTTTACAAAAAATAAAGCTCTGGAAAGAGGACTAAGCCCTGTTCCTTTATTAAAACTACAGCCATAAAGAACAACTTTAGTGAAAGGCCTCTAAAAGATTTAAGTAAAANGGTTAGCACTCGTAAGATATTGAAAATATCTATTTTTTTTCTTTGGAGGAAATTGTTAATATTACTTACCAGTGTGTTAGACTTTTTCTTTTTACACTTAAAAAAACCTTCAATCTTATACTTTGGAGTAATATGACTTCTAATTTCCAGTCATTTGGGATTTTTGATACATTTGAGGAAAATAATTATAATATAATGTAGACTATAACCAAAGATCCCCTGGCCTTTAGAAAATGTTTTGTGTTAACATTTGGACAGAGCCCTTCCCTATGTGACCTGCAGACTTAGTTTTTCACCTGAGGCTCTGCTGCAGTTTGTAGAAATACCTTTGCTTTCAGAGAACTCCCCTAGGGCAATTTTGTGCAAATAAGATCTTAACTGAAAGCTTTCTGCTTGGAAGGTACTTTAGAACAAAAGAAGCCTGTTCTTGATGGTTACTGCATCTCACTTATCTATTCATTCTCATTCCCCATGCACACATTGTAGCTGCCTCCATAGGAAAGCCAAATTTTCAGGTGAGACCAAAGCTCCCAAAAGCTGGTGCTGGGTGAGGAACTTGTCACTCTTGAGAGGATGCCCGTTTGTGCTCAGGGCTTTCTGCAGTTTTTTGTTGTTACCATAATCGTATCAGTCATATACTGCAAGTGTCTATGTGAATCTGATAAGAGCCTGAGGCAGTATCACAGAGGCATGAACTGTCCTGTTTGTTCAGTGGGGCGTTTTAAGTTTGATTCTGAACAGTAACACTCTAAATATGAATGTTCCTGACTACTGATGCAAATAGGAAGAAAACACATAAAATGTGATGAGTGGCAAATTATTTTTGAAAGGCTTCTCATCCTTCCCTGTCTTTTCTCCTAAACCACCAAAACTGTTCTGTAAAAATCATTACAGGAAGATACAATACAAAATAATTCTGCAGGTATTTCATTGCTCCCAGAGGCCAGTTGGTCTTGCATGTACTAATCCGGGTATCAGCTAATCAAGGTTTCTTTTTCACAGCATGACTGTTTGTGGGGTTTTTTCACAGCAGTTAATGACATTCAAAGTGTGTATCTAGGTGTTTCCATCTGGCCACATATAAACGAAAAATATTCCTGAGTATCAGATGGCTTTGCTCTGATAGCACCTCTTGGCTCTGGGACCTTGGAGTAATGCTGCTTCCCAGCTGTCATTTGGTTTTAATCGAGAGTGAAAAGCAGCCCTGCCCTTAGAGCCAGGCAGGTAGCAGTAGGATCCTATGTTGTAAGCATAGCATCTCAGTTTAATTTTTTAAATTAAAGTGCTTGAAATATCTTCTTGATTTACCCCCAGCTTCCAGCTCACACTGTGAAGAGGACACAGATGAATGCATAGCCATTGTCATGCTGCTGTTTTGCTCATGAAAATATGCTTTAAGCATGGTGAATCTGTGCTGTGCTGAGCAATAGAGGATTGTGAGTTCTGGGCTTATATCTTCTGGTTGGTTTTAATAGTCCTTCACTCTTCAGTGCCTGACTGCTTGGTATATCAAAGATCCCAGCTGCTGGTGTCAGGCTGAATCTTGAGTATTGTTATATCTCAACAGTATTCAGTTTAGTAGTCATGCACATAGGGAATTATCAAGGACAATGCTTAGCATAGGGACTCAGCATAGGTATAGATTTTACAAATAGGCATTTCCAGTGTTTATGCAGTAAGCCCATAAGTAATAACTGTAGTCAAAAATACAGATATTTTTAATTAGAAATAAGCTGTCAAACTACTGTTAGTTGTTTCCTGATTTTAATACTTGATTCTATGTAACTCATGTGGATTCCATTCCATCTGTGGCATAGATGTGGCACAGACATAGTTTTAGGGTGCTAACCAAATACACAAATGAGAAGTGCTATTTGTGTGACTCAGCATAGGGTAGGCAGAGCCAAAGCAGGTATGTGAAAGCCCAGGTAAGGGTAGAAATCTGGAGATCTTCCTCCCGATGGCACTTTGTTTGCAGTGTCACAGTCTGTTTCACCAGTTGATGGGCAATAGCTTAGCAGAGCTGGAGTATCAGGACAGATGGCTGATTTTAAATGCCATAAGCATGCAGCAATAAGGGAGCATAATTATTCTACTTGCAAACCTATGGATCTCCTTATGTGATTAAAGAATGACTAACTGAAAGACTTAACCCAGAAGGAGAACTTGCATTTTGATCAGTCAGAGCCGATCAGCTGGCCAAAGCATTGGTTAGGCAACAGGAGGCTGCCAGCTACCTGCTCTTGGATGTGCTTTCTGCAAAATGGGCCACACTTGTGTGTGTAGCATCTGCTGTCCGCTGTTTCAGTGTGTCACCTGTCCTTGGATGGTGTCTTGTTTGCAGAGAATAATAATCTTGTAATGCTGCCAGGAAGTGTAGCTAGAGCTTAATGAGGAAGATATATACAGAAGCAGAGGAAGTCTGGAGTAAAAGCATGGTTCATGATGCAAGTTGGAATGAACTGTTGTTACTAAGAGAAATCCATCATTTTAAATTCACTTTTTTTTTTTCTTAAGACAATAAAGGACCCTTATAAAAACAACGTTACTTAGACTGCAGTCTAAAGAACTGCAGAGTTACAGCATGCAGGTTAAGTACATCTGTGACTCATTTGGTGACTTTGTATGTTTTACAATATCATTGAGAAGGTGATCATTCACCATTTCCATTATGTGCTCCAGGAATGAAGCCTCTACTCAGTATATTTTTTGTCTGTGAGTAGCACAGATATTACTTACAGTAGACTGTGTAAGTAAATATAAATGCTTTATGTTATTTTTTTTTAATTATTTTAAGAAATCTGTAAGTCATTTTTAATGAGGCCAGCTTCAAAGGAAGAACTACACTGAACTAAATCCTGAGTATTTGGGGGATGAAAAGCTATGTAGATTTATACAAAATGTTTCGGAAAGCTCTACATTTTGAGGAAATGTCATAAATTTGAATGGCCAGAGAGAAGCAGAGTATTATTGTCAGTGACACAGCACAGAGTATTAATTTGGTGTATATGCTGCTGTAAGCTTCAGGCCTTGGATAGCTAGCATGATTTTAAAACAGACCTAACTGCATCTTGTAAACTATTTATTCTGATATGTCTCCTTACAGATAATCATTCAAAGCCAATGGAAATTGACGGGGATGTTGAAATTCCTCCTAACAAAGCAACAGTCCTTCGGGGCCATGAATCAGAAGTGTTCATCTGTGCCTGGAACCCTGTCAGTGACCTGCTAGCATCTGGGTAAGACGGACAGTGACTCAAACCAGCTGCTGCAATTAGAGAATATTTAGAGATGCAAGAACTTGCAAGTTTATTTGGGATGTGAATGAGTGTTCTCTTGGCTGTTTTATCAACCTGTAGCAGTGTTTTTTTCAGCAGTACCATACCCCTATAACTGCAAAGTAATTATAAGGTGATGACAAGTGTGAAGAATTTGTACATTTAAGATGTAAATTCTGTGGCCCTAAATGCACACAAATTTTTGGGAAATATTTTTTTAAATAATTATGGATAATTTCTCAGAATATTTGGAGTTTGTGTAATCTAATGCTCTTAGTTATTGATTCACACTGGAGTCTCAAAAAGTCATTGGCATCCACCGGGTTTTTTCAAAAGTATGGAGATGGGGGTGCTTCAGACTGGACCTAAGTTTGTTCAGTGAGCTGAACAGTAAGCAGTGGTTTAAGAGAATGTTGTGGTTTAGTGTCATTGGAAGGGAGTCCAGTTTATCCTCTGCAGGACTGCTCTGCAATGTCTACCAGAGCATCCTAAGTGAGTCAATCAGGAGGCTGACTTACAAAAGCACTTTTGATCCAGACAAAATCAGAATTTTAAACATACCCCAAGAGCTCTATGCAGGCACTGGTGGATCTGTGTTCATGCTTAAAGTTAAACCTTAACATGAAGACTAAATTTAAGAAGTCTAACTGGGAACATGGAGTGAAGCTGATCGAAGTTTGAGGAGGAAGTAAATCACTCAGAGTTACTTAGCAGTATTAGGATACTTTCCTCACAATGAAGAGCAGAGTCCTTATTTTATTTCTAGCTTTTTTGCAAGATTATCAGAATAGTCTTCTTACCTTTTTTCACTTAGTACATGAAAACAAGGAATTACAGTATAAATAGAAAAGAAAAATAAAATAAATTCTGTGTTGGATGAACAGCAGAGATCTCCAAGAGAGTGAAAATAGAAATTTCAAAAAAATAATTTCAGACAACAAACTGGGGTTTTGGAAACCAGAGTCCTGCTGAGTATGCTTTTTTTCTGGCATATCCAGGTCTGATAGTACTTTTAGCATCTGTAGTACTAAGTATCTTCATTTATCATTTTGAAGCAAGTCAGTGCTTGCCACAGTGGACTGCTTCCCTAGGATCCATGGTGCACAGTCCTAGTGTGCATAATTTAAAAGGTGGAGCATTTCATAAACCAGAGTATGTGTTGTAGTGTGTGTTTAACTTTGCCTCAGGGTGCTAAGCATTGGTAGATGGATCCCTGGATTGTGATATCTTAGAGGTAAAACCTGTAGCTTCAGGTAAACCTGGAGGATGATAATCAGAACTATTAGTCAGATATCTGAGCCAGAGGAATACCCTCTCACTAGCCATTCCATTAATCTTTACCCTTCAGTGTAATAGGTCTTTCATAATGAGCTTTGCTAGTGACTGTGGAGGCACATAAATACACATGTGGTTACTAAGTACAATCATGTGCTTTAGTCAGACTAATAGCAGTGCAATGACAATGCAAATAATTTAGACCCATGTGCATCTTGGTCAGATTTTAAGCTGCTTGTAAGAAACGAGGTAGGGACGGCATTGGGGTAACGCAGCAGCCAGTGCCTGCTGGAGCTTAGTGACTGAAATGGCACAGAATGCACAGAAGAAAGTGAAACTGGAGGAAGAGAGCTGAGTGAGTGATTATGCCACTGCACAAAGAAGCCTTTGTCTGGTATAATAACAGTGCAAGCTTTTATCTACAGGTAAACTCCATGTTACAGCACCAGTTAAACAAGGGAAAGAAATTCCCTGAGATCCACAGTATACTGCAGTTCTGTTTGCCCTTTGCAAAGTAATGATTAAAAAAAGAACACTGCAGTTAGTCTGATGAGTGAGCGTCAGATTGTTGGATTCTGTAACAGCCATATTGTGCTGCCCAGTCAATACTTTTCTTTGAGTTTCCCATCTGCTTGATTGTACCCATCTTAAAAAATACATTTCAAAACTTAGCTATTAAATAGAGGAAATAATGACATATTTGTTTTGTTTATAAAGTGACTAATTGAATTTCAATTAATGACAAAGTATTTTCCTGAAGCCTTGTTACACAGGCAATAGATTTTTCTAACAACTAGCAGTAGCAGTTTAGACAGCAACCTGATGAAATCCTCAACTAAAAGAATAATGCAGGTTCAGAACCTAATCTGAAGCAAGCTGTTTAAAAGAAATGTATAATGAATTACCCATAACTAGAGCACTGGTTTCCAGATTTAGTGACTATCCCACTGAGAGAAAGGGATTTTGATATTTAATGTCATATCTACTCAGTTGCAGTTTTCCTAGTGTATGAAGACTAGCACAGTAATATATACTCTCTGGGCTTTGCAAACATCTATTTCAAAATATAACAGGGAGACAGGAATTTCTCTGATCAAATAGCTAGAAAAATATATTCTGCAGCTGCACTTCCCCCTCCACCACACACATAACCCTTAAGGCTGAGGATGGGGGAGACTAGAAATACCAGTAAATGCTATCAAAGGCATGACTGACACCAGATGCCTATGAAAAGAATGCTTAGATGTTATGAACAGAAGCATTATAATAATAGAGTGAAGTGTGTGCATACCGCCATGGAAGATGATTAACTACACTTTATGAAGGAAGTCAACATTTCAAAGGAAATAATTGCATAGAATGTTTTGGACAGGTGAAAAAATACCAAAAAATAGGTGCTTGGTTAAATCTCAAGATTTGTCCATTTCCAGCCGTAAACCCAAAGACTGATATCTTCTGCTAGTTATCTTTCAATATCTTAAGTTTTAATTTCATGACACATTTAAATTGTTGCAGATGGTTATGTTCCCTGTGTAGTGCAGAAATCCATTACAGCTGCATCCACATTAGTAAACTAACTGTGCCTGGGAATATTCCTAGGCACTGAGGCCAGCTGGCACAGAATGGCTGTGTCTGTGCTAGCAAACTGCCCTGGCTGCCAAACAAACTGCACATTGGGAATCATCTCTGGACATTGTAAGCACCAAGCCATGGCCAGGAGTTATTCAGAGAGAACATCAGAGACCCAAGAAGACTGCTAATTAAAACAAGCCAAAATCTGGCCAGGGATTAACCTGTCAGTTTGCTTGCATGGGTCATCATGGTCCGGTGACACAGAGTGTTCTGAACATGCTTGAATTTCCCAGTGTGGAAGTGGATGGACTGTGAATGTCAAGGCTGCTAGAGCCTTGAACTCCAAAACCTTTTCCAGTTGAACTTAGGATGTTTTTGTCATTGTGTTCCACTGCTGCTTCCAAGAGCGTGTTCTGTTCTGTGACATCCAGCCATGCCCTTCAAGTAATTCACACAGCCATGAAGCAGAGGGACCTGGCCTCAGTCCCAAAACCAACAGTAGGTTTCTTTGCTTATCAGCTAATCTGTGCCAGCCTCTCTCACACAGAGAGCCTGTGACTTGTCTCTTCCAAACCACTCTGTACACCTTTTGCTCTCCCTAGTCAGCAGAGTAATTGTCTGTAAAAGCTGCTGTCCAAGATCTTTCAGTTTTGTCTGTGTGTTTCAGAAGCAAGAGAAGATGTTTCCAGGCTATCTGCTGTCATAGTTTCTGGGTTTTATATATATAGTACTTTAGGTTACTGTATTCCTCATATCAGTGGTTTAGGATCCACTGTAAATTACCTTTGAGAATAATCCTTTTGATTTACCAGGTTGAGGGTGTTAATTTCAGACATCACCCCTCAATGTCAGTGCCAGATATTAATTCTGCTAACTCTAAGTGCTTATTTGTTAGCAGGGGACTATTTGGACTGGTTCCCTCAGTGCATCAAATCCATGAATGCAAAGTGATCAGCTATTAGGGGAGATCAACTTGAATAACCTCTAGCAGGGAATAATGTTGTAGAATCAGTGGAGCAGAGATCTCAATCAGGACACCTGTGAGGCATTTCCTTCTACTAACTGCCTAGGAAGAGTAAGCACTTAGTTTAAGATACCTGCTTTATTAAGGAAATGTTAGATGTCAAAAAAAAAAAAAAAAAAAAGAGGAATTTCCTTCCTATAATTCTTTTTAATAATATCTCTTAAAATAAAATAATAAAAACTCTAACCTGTTGGAGCGAGAAGTAGTAAATACACATTAGCATTATTGCAACTCAAAATAACAGTGATTTTAAGTCTTGTAGCTGAAGATTAGAAGTGCCAAGATTCAACAACCATCTTGCAAAATTCTTTACTCAGCTGCAGCACTTAAAACCTCTGTGCTCCCAGTTACAGAATGGTGATTTTATATGTCACAAATTAAATTCCACAAACATTTGTCCATCTTGATTCATGAACATACTGGGGCAGGAGAGCACAAAATAAAGTCCTTTCAGAACTAGGCTTCCTAAAATTTGGCAGTACTCTACCACAGTGCAGAGGAGTATACCTATTACTCAAGTGTTCGTGACTTGCATGATGGAATGAGCTGCTTTATCATGTAGATAGAAATGCTTCTGTGGGCAAAGGAGATTAAATATCTTTCTGAATTGTGCTTGAACTGTGCTCCTCTAATAAGGCAGGGTTCACTGAATCATTCAACAGAAATCAGAATACTTTCCAGAGCATTCTCTGGACTCTTTTTTTTTTTTTCCCCCAGCAACAAAAGGGAAGACACACAAATACCCTTGCTGCACACTGGTAGGCTTATAAAGCCTCTCTGCAGGGACACAAAATAGCTTATGTAGCTTTGGGAGAAGAAAAGGGAAGAACAAAATTAAAATACTGGAAAATAAGATTGCCCAGGCCTTGCCAGAAAACTGACTAAATAAAACTGTTGAAAAACAAAACATAACCTTTTTAGAACTACCAAACAGGATATTGTATTTGATAGCCAAGTGACTGAGTACTTTATTCACAGGGTCCAATAACAAACTGAATTATTTCAATGAAGGCAGGATGGTCCTGCAGTCTTACATAGGAGAGAAGCCAGCTCTGAAGGAATTTCCTACTTAGCATTAACCAATGAAGCAGTCCTTTAAAGACTTATGTTCCCATCATTGGTAATTACCACAGTTAAAAATGTTCCTTAACTTCTGAGCCTCATGATTAACTTGGTTAATTTTCTAGCCAACATATGCAAAAATGTCAGTTTTCAGACCTCTGAAGAAATAAGGGTGTATATTACAGTCACAGCTGTGTGGTGGCAGAAATTACCCTGATTTGAATTATTTCTTAATCACTAATGTGAACGATATGTCTCAAAAATTAAAGAGTGGCTTTACAGAAGTAGCTGGGTTCAAAACCCTGGCCAGCCATCACATCTCAGCTTGGCACAAAAGGTTCGCAGGAGATGAGGCACATTCCTCAGGCATGCCATAACCCACAAGAGCTCAGAGCTACTGATACAGGCAGAGATGTGTTTGCTTTTACAGTTGAAATATTTGTGTAAAATTAGGCTAAATTATTAGTAAAAGAATACTCAGAGATCAATGGAGTTTGATAATTGCTTGGTCAATATTTGCATTTGAAGACATGTCAAGTGTTGAAAGTTTGCCTGGTATTCTTAGTATCAATAATTAAAATGCTTTATTAGTAGACCAAAAGAAAATTAGTATTCTCTTGTGCTGGATTTCTTCAAAAATGGATCTTTGAAGAAAGACTTTTTCTCCTTGATAGTGTATAGGAAAGAAAGTTTTTTGTCATTACTTTAAAAAAAAAAAAAAGGAAAAGCTAACACATCCAATGTATCAACAATGAAATTTCATCTAGACTGTATGAATTCTTGCAAATGTGAGAGAGATGCTAACTCTGCTCCAAGTTTCTACTTACTGCATGTAAATGAAAATTGCTTTCTGGACAAAACAAGCAATCCAGGAAACTTGGTTTTGGTTGTTGGTGTTTTAAAAAATTAAGGAAGGGGAGTGCGAAAAAAAATCCCAGTAAACTTTTAAAGTGGAATATCTTCCACTCCATGGCAAATTGACCTCTGAACCTCAGAGACATTTTTTCAGTAAAATAAAGATTTATGCAAAGTCAAAATAAATATGTTATTTACAAGTAGATAATGATAAACTCTTCCTCCTCAAAACCTTTTCTAAGCAAAATCAGGGTTTCAGCCTGCATTAAAAACACCACTGTAGAAAATAATTGGTCTATAAAATAGATCAAAATCTATGAAAATCCTGATGCTGCCTGTCTCTTTCTATTATGGCAGTACTTATTTTGCCACTTTTTCAGACAGCACGATGTAAGCAGCCAAGCTACTGACAGTTACTGAAAGTTGCCCCAGACTAACTCAGTTATGGTGATGCCAGCTTTAGGCATGTAGTGCAAAATGTAGACAATGAGTTTATGTGTTTTAGGTAGAACTTCTCTGAATAAACAAAATTAGTATGACAGGTATAATTTAAATATGTGTTAGCATTTTTAGAAAAGTACGCAGAGTACAGAAAGAGTTGGAAAGAGAAAATTACTTCTCAAAGGTTTTCAATGCCCTGATCTGTTCAGCAGGTTTAGGGAAAGGTGGTTGGATCTACTCTGGGCAGTGCACAGGAGAGACATCAAAATTCTCAGGAGGTTCAAAACAACTTCTAAATTCTCAGGAGGTTCAAAACTTCTTCTTGCAAAATTTGGAACATTTCAATAGAATAGGGCCCTCCCCTAGGTGATCTTCTGCTAATTCCAGCACCAATGTCTTACACCTGTGTTTTACAGAGCCAGAAGGTTCCCAGCAGCCCCATGCAGTCAGATGCTCCCGTTACAAGACAGGCCAGCGGCTCTTGTTCCTCCAATCTCCTGCAAGGCTGTAGTGTTGTCTCAATGAAAACAGAAATACAGGCTTTTACACTGTTTGCTGGGTCAACATGAGGATTTTTCAACTTATTTGCATAATTGCTTTATAGATCCGGAGACTCAACGGCCAGGATCTGGAATCTCAATGAAAACAGCAACAGCGGTTCCACTCAACTAGTTTTGAGGCACTGCATAAGAGAAGGAGGACATGATGTCCCCAGCAATAAGGATGTGACTTCATTGGACTGGAATGTAAGCTAACTTCTAAGACTGTGCATGGTTTTTAACTGTCTAAATTTAATTCTAAGGCAATTACAGTTGCTGCTCCATATCTTTCATATCTGAGGTGACCAGAAGCTCTGTCCTAACCTACTGACCTCTTGTTTGAAATACTCATAATAGGCTGAACTTTCTCCTACATGCTGTAATTTTCCAGGACTGTTGCCATCTTTGAGCTTAACAATGATATATTTATATCTCTATTTCAGGAGCATGGGTAAAAATAAACTTAGCTAGCTTTAAGAACAAAGATTAAACAAACACTCTATGTAATACTGAAGCCTCATTAATAATGTATTTGCATCTCATTGTTACTCTATTTTGGCATGTAAGGAGATAAAAGCACCAGTGAAGCCTTTTCTGAGGTTGGACTCTCCAGATCCTCTCATTTGAATTATGCTGTGCGCAGCAAAATGTGTTCACATTATTTTCTTTGTCTTGATAGGAGCATTTGTAGTTATTCTGTCCTTACCTTCTGGATGAACCTGTCTTGCCTGATCCCTTTTTCACTTTCATCCTGCAAAATCTCCTGTCTTAGATAATGTGCTCCTGCACAAAGAATATTGAAGTGAGCAGAGAGGACAGGTATTGTTGAGAATTCCCAGTGTCTGGGCAGTGCCTTTGAGCTGCTCTAATATTTGCAAGAAGAACTTACAAGACCCTGCAGGAATCTTAATTACTTCAAGATAATTTTCATTCTGTCTGTTTTGCTGATATTAGTACAGACAGAGTGATCATATTAGTCTTGTTTTCATAGGAAAACAGATTAATTAAGTACCAGAAAGGATTTTCAGCAGTTATTTACAGTCTCAGTTGCTGGCCAGAGATCAAGTTTCAATTAATCTTTACTGCAGTATTGTCTTTCAGGTGAGCTAGGTGCCCCACAAAGTAAAAGATAAGGCCACTGCACAAGTCACCTTTCCCCTGTGTATTTTATATTTGCACAATGGAAGAAGTTATTGAATAGTACAAAAAGTAGAGGTAGGTCAAGGAAGCAAATAAAATTCAAGCTTACGTTCATTGCTTGTTTCCTGTGGATATTAGAGTGAAGAAAAACAGTTGTGAAAAAAAATGATTTTAGGAGTAAGAAAAGAGAAATTGAAATAGGAGAACATGCAATGAGTGAAGAACAGTTAGCAGAAAATTTGTCAAAAACATCCTCTAGTATTTCCTGTAGTAGTTCCTTACCTTCCAGACTTCGTTGGTACTTCATTTGCATTGTACTAGTACTTAACATAGGGAAATGTTCCTAATTCAAATACTTCAAGTGCTTCCAACTTACTTTGAGTTTCCCAAGGAGTGTGAATTACCATCAACAGATTTGGATAAACTGTATATCTAAGTTCCTGAGCTCTTCTGTTTCTCTTTTTGCCCTTTATCACCTTCCTTCTCATCCATACCAGAGAGGTGTACATCACAGTGAGCTTCGCTTAGGTTATGATATTTGTCCCCCTACATTATTATATATTTCAATTAAATTTACAATTGCTCTGAGTCAATGTTTTGAGAGGACTGGAGTGGGCATATGTTTTAAAGGATTATTTCATGCTTTTTTCTAATTTTCTATTAATCAAGCTAGAAATGCCATCTGTCTTTATTGTTTATTTAGAGCCACAATATTAATCCTATTTCCCTGTGAAATATTCACACTGGTGGTATTGAATTAGTTCTTCTCTGGTTTATGTGACATAAAGGATATAAGAAGGGCTATTTCTGAAGGTCATTTTCAGATCATGCCCTTTGATACCATGGGTAGGATTCATCTCCTGGAGGTTAATCCATCTAAGCTAGTCCTCTAGACTCACCTTAAGTCAGCAGAAACAGAGACACATGCCTTCATATTGCATTGGGCATAGTCTAAAGCAAATGAGTTCATGAGTTACACTTCAGAGCTGTAGTTGCATGATGCTGTTAGTAATGGAGGGAGACTAGATGGCACTCTTAAACTAACTCCTAACTTCTGCCTGTCTGGAGATAAATGGGATGAATCTTGCTCTTAATCCAGGCTCTGAAATGTTGAAAGACTAAATACCCTGTTTCAACAGTGTCCATCACGCCAGACTGCAGAGTCAAGTTCTGTTTTAATTATTCTCATTCTGGCCCAATAACACCAGCATCACTGGCTGCACAGGACATACCCTGCTTTGAAGGGTTCCTTCCAGAATACTTGTTTATTAGATTCATGGGCTTTTTTCCTCCTAATTGGGACCCATGAATCCAAATTTTTTCAGGCTGTTCATTATGGTACTGTGCCCGTGAGTCCATGTGGGAGTCTGTGTTCAAACAAGTAGAAAGCAATTCCTTGGTGGTGGATAACATTTGAGGTGTTCACCCTGAGTGTATGTGGCTTAGGGTCTTCTTTCAAGAGAGGTGCCTGAGTTTCACTGAACTGGGATTTAGTCTGGGTTTAGGCCATCTGTTGATGCTTTGTAGGTCCTGTTTGTTAAGTGGAGGAAGCCCATAGAACTTGTTCTGTCATGTTTTCTTTTTCTAATCTTTTTGATTAAATGGCTCATATGTGATGGTATAGCCCAGTATTTCACTGTATGTTAGAGGATTTTATTTCCTCTGTGCTATCTGAAGTAATAACCTTTAGTTCAAATCATAGGATAATCTGTCTCAATGAGTGGACTCAGAATCATAAATCACAATTAGCAAACCTTTATAAAGGAAGAAAAAGGTTGGTTGAAATGGAGTTTATCTCATATCCACCTTTGCCATTTTTATGTATTCCAACAGAGTGATGGAACACTATTGGCTACAGGCTCATATGATGGTTTTGCAAGAATATGGACAGAAGATGGTAAGTCAAACATTTATTGTTCTTAAGAAACAAACAGCAGTGAGCTGTAACTTGACCAATTTGTAAAGAAATTGTAATAATAACCTGTTCTTTATTCCAGGTAACCTTGCAAGCACCTTAGGTCAACATAAAGGTCCAATATTTGCCCTGAAATGGAACAAAAAGGGGAATTATATTTTAAGTGCTGGTGTTGATAAAGTGAGTTTTAAAAATACATTATTCTAACATAATAAGTATGCTGATGAATGAGCTTGTGCTGCTAAATTTCTTAAGATTATTTTCTTCTTCTCCAGGCACCCTGGAGAGTTTACATTTCTTTAATATATTTTAGTGCATGCTGATTACATTTTTGAGGCTGCATAAATGTATACTATTTTCATGGAAAATACTTAACTTTAAAAAAAGTTGTGTAAAATTGCATCTTGAGTGTGTCTCTGTTAAGGAAGGAACAGCTTCCAGTACTTTTTGTTATTTGTAGTTTTATCAGCTATTTACAGGAAGAAAGTGATCTTAAAGATACCACACCTTTTAGCTCATCTAATTGTTGAAACACTTTGATTTGAATAAAATATATATGGCTTCCTCTGGAAATAGGAAAAAAATATGGTTCTGAACTGAAAATCAAGCAAAACGTCGTAGTTACAGCTAAGTGCACATTAGAGATTAAAATGAACAGATGACTGATAATCCATTAAAACTGAAACTGGAAAGTACACAGCATTCATCTTGCCTAACTTTCAGTATCTAAAAATTAGATGCATGTGTCATCCTTGGCTTCCTTTACGAAATTCAGAGAGAAAAATGGCACTTCCAAGGCATAGGCTGTATGGTCTGTGTTCCAGTGAGATGCACTGACAGTGCTCTCTCCAGCAGCTGGCAGAGGGAAGTCCAGCTGAGGTTTGTGCATTTGTAAGCTCAGTGAATCCCTATATTTTCATATCCTGGTGAAAATGGAAGCTTAGTTTTATTCACTTTAATACTGGCTTACATTCAGCTACACTGGTCTCCCAGTAGTAATTCCATTACTCTGGCAAACTTACATTCTCAATAAAAGCAGCATTTCTTTAGGTGATCTATTACCAGCTAGATGATGCATCCTTAATTTATCTTCTGGAAGTATATACTCCCAATAAATTGACAATTCACTGAGAAAGTGGTATTGAGCTCTACAGGGGACACACTCACGTGTGCTGTGAGTATGGATTAAACCTGTAGTAAGCCAATTACACTTGAGTCTGTCCCACCTCAATGGCAAGAAGTGTTGTGCACTCTGATAATAGAAGAACATTTCACTTGTTGGTTTGTTACAAATGGGGTTCAACATCATTTCAGAGTAGAATTCAGCTTGCATTTTTCAAAAAGGAAAAATGTGTTCTTTAAAGATCATAACTGAAACATTTTTTCAATATGCTTATTGAAAATATATAGTGTTGTCTTCTAGCGCTATTCAGAGAGAGGATGCCCCTTCTTCATAGTTATGTTGCTTCTTCTGTAGGCAGGATACTTCTTTATCTACGCTTAGATTATTATTCTGTAATAACTAGAAGTAATTTCTGGTTTTCCCACTGTAGTCAATAATTTTAACTACAGAGAGTCAAGGCTCTCTGTAGTCAATAATTTTATCAGTTCATCATTTAGAATTGCTACTTAGGGAGGGTGCTCTTTGGGTTTTTTGCTCTGAGCTGAACAGTCACTAATCTTTTTCTCCACCTTTTCTTTGGATGCAGACAACAATAATTTGGGATGCTCACACAGGAGAAGCTAAACAGCAATTTCCTTTCCATTCAGGTATTTTTTGTGTAACTCTTGTTAGGAAAATGAAACGCAGTTTTTAATTCTGTCAATGTACTTTATCCATATCTGCCAGAGAAAAGTTTCACTCAAGTTTTTTTGTGCTTTAACTATCCTGAGTATCATGGCTTGTGGGTTTATTCTCTTTTCAGAAAGACCCAGTTCTGTGAGAATCAGTTTTGAAAGCTGATTTTAGGAGAGGGTTTGTACACCAGCCATGTTTACCTAACAGAGCAGTCCTGTTGTTATCTATGCACTTGAAAAGAACTTCCAGTGGAGGTGTCTGGGATCTTTTCAGTTCTCTCTGCTCCTGTTTCAATGAAGCTGACTTAAAGCAGAAGCGGGCAGATCTCTCATGCACCTTGCATTCACCTCTGCACTCACAAAGGTCCTCAGAATTTCTTAGCTTTTAATTTTAACTTGAATTTCTTCAATATTTGCTTTCTCTGATTATTGGAAATCAGTTGCCAGCCTTGAGTTTCAAAACCTTGCTGCACCAAAACACTATTAGGATGGCTACTTGTAGAACTGTTTTAAGAAGACAGGAGCTGTCACGGGTACTAAATAATCTTGAATAACAGTCATTCACAAAATCTGAAATTCACCTGAGACCAGACTTGTAAGATGGTGGCTGAGTTCATGATCCAAAGTGGCTACATTTTCATAGTGAAGAATTTTAAGGGATATGATAAAACTGAGTTTGAAACCATGAGAACATTCTGGATTCTGATGCTACAGGTGTTCATCTTCCTAGTTTGCTGTAACTAATCCATTTTTAAGTACAACAAGCTTTCACAAGGTGTTTAAAAACATATTTCAGTACTAATTTTAAAATATTATTTTGCACATGCTTTTCAACTCAAACTGTTCTTATTCTCACATTTACACTGACATGAATAATATGCAATAGCAATCTGTATGGTTATTCAGCAGCAGACAAAAAGTATGTCCATGGGCACAGCAAATCCATACTCTGCATTTCTGTCACTCATCTCCTCATTTATTAAGCAGCTGTTGGTTTAGAGGAGTTGGTGTCTGATGACAGATTTTCTCACTGTGACATTTATTTATCTACCATAACTGTTCCATAACAGCAAACTGTGCACATAGAGTGATTTTGTTAATGAGGCTCTTAATTCTCTGATCCCTAACTAGTAATCTAAATAGTTGTGGATTCAGGACTTGGTTGCCTCTTCAGAATCATGTTCACTTACATGTAAGCTGTCTTAGCAGTGATGTGCATCAAAGGCAAATCACCCCATCCCCTTCTTAGCAAGTTGAAAACTCAGCTATATCTACCAATTTAATATGTCCATGTGCATGAAAAGATTTTTTTAAAAATTCTTTCTACACATGCTGTTTGTCTTTGGAACATGAGACATAACTGAAGTGTAGATGTGGAGAAGCTAATATTTTTAATTTTTTTTTCACTCTTTCATATGTTTTCATAAGGAAGTAAAGCAGTTATTAAGGAAATGCTGTTGAGGAAATTTTTGATTGGAGAAAGCATATATCCTACAAAACTTTCCTAAAATCAGCCAGACCCTCTCCTCACTTTTTTGTCACAAGTCTAAAGCCACAAAGACCTCACCTTGTCCTCTTTGCATCACCAGGACAAACTAGCAGCAAATTCCTTTCCATATCTGGAATCTGAAAACCTTGTCTACACTACGATTAAAGGTGGCATTTTAACAATTAAAAGTCTAGTCTAGGCAGGATACACTTCCTTTAACACATACTTCTTTGAAGTCTGGAGGTAATTGGCCTGGAAAAAAATATAAGGTTTCTTTGCTGTCTGCTTCTTTATAACAATTGGTTTAGTTTACACCACATGTACAAAACTGTCATCTTAAATACATAAGGAAAAGTCCTTTGTCTAGGTGTTGAAGGCCTCTATGTCATTGGTGTTCCCATGTAACTTTTAAGGGTTTTTGGTCAAAATATGTAACTATGCAGATAAGTAGTTTCTAGGGTCTCATTATTTTTTGCAAAAAAATCATCATAGGGCATTTGATCAAAATACATGTTCACAAAACTTATTTCTTTAAAATGGAGCTAAATAATCCAATTTTGACATCTACTGGTAGATACAGACTGATGTCTATGCTTGCAGGAACAAGTTGTTAAATTGACACCAAAAGAGGTATTTGTGTGGTGCAGTTTTAACCATCTAGTTGTGTAGTGACAGGACAAGGGGTGAATGGATTCAAACTGAAAGACAGAAGGTTTAGATTAGCTATCAGGAAAAAATTCTTTACTGTGAGGGTGGTGAGGCACTGGATCATGCTGCCCAGAGAAGCCCAGGTTGGATAGAGCTCTGAGTGATCTGGACTAGTAAAAGATGTCCCTGTCCACAGCAGGGGGGCTGGAACTAGGTGTTCTTTAGGGTCCCTTCCAACCTAACCCATTCTATGACTCTGTGATCCAAGTGCTCTGAATCACACTTAAATTTGTTCTGAAAAAGCCTAAATTACCAGATAATTATTGTAACACATTTTTGGTTTTTATTTTAGCTGCATTTTTTTAAGGATTTGTTGCTGCTTATATCATGACTTTCTAATTGTTTTTATGCAATTGGCTGGTATCCTGTGGTTTTGCAAATATTTTGGCAATTTGATTATTTGCATCAAGGTTGATTTTTTCAAACCTTGTTACGTAGTTACATATCCAGTAAACACATGATTGAGTACACCAATAAATGAATCAGTATTAATTATCAGCACTTTATGATTCAAATTATGCTGCAATGTAAATCCATAGCTTTAGGTGCCAGTAGCTCTCTGAAAATGAGTTTTTGACTCATACATATCATACTGGATATTAGCCCTGAAGGCATATTGCTATTAATGATGATATTTTTTATTTGCTTTGAAAAAGTAATACAAAGCTTGTAGCATAAAAAGAAAGACAAACAGGCAGTTAAAGAAAGATCTTTTATTGTTTCCTGATCCTCATTCACGTTCATTGGAAAACTCAAAAGCAGTCTCCCTTCCTCACACAAATTTCCTTTATATTTCTGCAAGGTAGTAATTCCTTACCTGTCATACAGAATTTTTGAGCTTTTTCATTAATACTGAAGAAAACCACTTGCCTATGAAACAATGTCAGCCCTTCATTCTCATTTAGTGAGCTACGTGATGATTCAGATTGTGATATGGATCTATTTTGTTTTGCAGTTCATAAAAATTATAATAGGTAAAACATATTTAAAAGTAACAGGCTTGTCAGAACAGATATCTTTTCACCTCTGTTTTACCAAAGTATCTTTCTAAACACGTTTGAGTAAGGAATTTCTTGGTTTCATTTTAATGATAAATTTGCATTGTATCTTTGCCAGGAAGAGATTCAACTTGGTTTCCTATATGCTGATCTCATTCTAGCACACTTGCTTTTCACAAGAGTGTGCTGAGAATGAAGATTTCTATATTTTAGCAAGTCTTATGTCATCCTCTGGAGGGCAGCTAAACTCTATCCTGAGGGAAAAAGCCCAAGCAGCAGTCTTAGAAATACAAGCAAGCTGTCTATCAGGAGCTTCCTCCTGCTCCTGCTTGCACTCTCCAGTGACATGCTGGAAGAGTTGTTCGGGGATTTTTTCCCATTCTTTTTGCAAAGTGTGTGTGTTTGTGTGTGTGTTTGTGTATGTGTGTGTGTGTGTGTGTGTGTGTGTGTGTGTGTGTGTGTGTGCGTGTGTGTGTGTGTGTATGTGTGTGTGTTTGTGTGGGTGTGCGTGTGTGCGCACGCACTGCACACAGGCACTGCTTACATGCTCATGTGCTCTCTGTGCAGAGTTTTGTTAGTTCAGTGCTAGTTAATGCCAAACCCTCTACAGAAACTCTTCCTCTCATTTCAGATGAGGCTGATCAATGTACCTGTCTAAAACCAGTCCCCAAGCAAATTAAACTGAATTTTAGAATTATTAGTCCATGTGCCTGCACAGAATGATAGGTTTGTATCAAAGGTTGCATAAAGCTCTAGTGCAAAGGGACACAGCCAGCTGCTCCTCCACCTTCCCATGTGTTGTGTCTGGTGTTCACAGGAACATGCTTGTCTAACCCAGATGAAATTGTCCACATTTTTTCTGGGTTAGTTTTCTTTCACTTTCTTCACTGAACTGGGTTACAGAGGGATGAATGCTAGACAAAACCCATGATATGCATTGCTGGGAGCAGAGACGGTGGAGGTAGTGTTTTGCCTCCTCTTATGTAACTTGACCCAAAAGATTCTCATAAATAGATGCTGTGCAAAGTATCCAGATTATCCACTAGACTAGAAAAAATAGTTTGTGCCCTTCAGACAGTTCCTATCAGCCCTATAACTGGCAGCAAGTGACAGACCAAGAACTAGCCTGTAGTCTGTTTCATCCAGATAGGTGATGGGATGAAAATTATTTGGGATAGCTGTTTCTTTGTCGTGATCCCTGATATTCCTTCTGTTGTTTGTATTCACAGCTCCTGCTCTGGATGTAGACTGGCAGAACAACACTACTTTTGCCTCCTGCAGTACTGACATGTGCATCCATGTATGCAGACTTGGCTGTGATCGTCCCGTTAAAACCTTTCAAGGACACACAGTAAGTTTAAGAAGTCCAAAATGTTAGTGATAAAGTCACAGCAACATGTTACAATGATGGCTGATGATAGGTTTGCAGACTATGTTCTAGCAGCAAAGGTGTTACACCCCATTGTTTCCCTAAAAGTGTATTCCTTGGGAGTGAGTAATTCACTGCCTGTGAGAAGGGATAAAATGTTCTAAATCACCATAGGAGGCAGCACCTCTGGCTTAAACAGTGAGGGTGTTTCTGGGTAGCATGAGCTGCAGACTAAAGGCACATTCATAAATAAGATTCTGTTTTTCCCTGGCTTAATTTCCTTTACTAAATGAGAGCTATGAATAAGGATAGAACAGTTTACCTCCAGCCGTTGTTCAGCTTTAGAATCAATTTAATCTAATAAGATATAGTAAAGATGTGTTTCTCCAGTCTTTTCTTGGTGGTATTTAATGACTGTCAAAGGTTGCTTTTTCTAGGTTTCATTTGTGAGAAAAACTGTGATCACTTACTGACCCATAATTCAGATGTTAGCTTCCAGAAGTGTGATTTGGAGACCTTTATCTTAGTCTGTGGTTAAACTGATATTTTGTGACAGGTTGTACATTCCTAACAATAGACTGGTGCTTTTTATGACTATATGAACTGCACCATTTTGTACATTATCCAAATTTTCACTTCAAATATATCTATACTTGCTTTTAATTATTACTGAAACATGTAAAATGTATAAAGAAAAATGTAAGTATTTTCCAGGATTGTTTTCACTGAGACCCTGGGCCAATTTATATTTTTAAGAAAATAGTCTTGCCCTTTTTGTAAAACACTTTTTTTTATCTTTACCTATAGCTTGGAAGAGCATGGTAAACTTACTCATTACCAAGGGAATGCACGAGGCTTAGTTAATTACAAAGTGCTAGAAAGACTGATAGAGAAAGCATCCTAAACTGTTTAATATTCCAGCATGGAATTCATTTACACATAAACCTGTCTTTAGAGAGACCAGCATTGTTGTAGAGCTACAATATGAAGAATTATCAAGTCCACAAAACAAAACACCCCACCAGTATCATTATTTTCTATTGAAAATTTGTATCACCAAGTGTACAAAACATTATCGAAAGAAATGCCCATTTTAAAAAGAAGGTAATGCTGTATCATCAATCTGTCTGGGTTTATTTAAATCCTAGAAAATGACAAAAGGATAGGAGCAACTTTGTGCCAGAACACACATCAGAAGATTGTTTGTGTGTATTGTTCACAAGATGGTTCCACTCCAAAATGCCACTTAAATAGCATGTTGGGGAGGCAGCAGTGCTTTTGTTCACCCTTAAAAGCACCAGCACTGTAATTTGTGGGTGAACTTGTTCCATGCATAAACCTTGAGTGCCCTCTGCTGAGTGCCCAGTACGATGCAGTAACTGGAATATTTGCTTAATGATATCATTCTTGATTTCAGAACGAGGTGAATGCAATCAAATGGGACCCATCTGGCATGCTACTAGCATCTTGCTCCGATGACATGACATTAAAGGTAAAACAATTTCCATTCCTGTTTTTCAAGAAGTGGGGACAAAAAACTATGTCTCTTTTTCAGTCTTCCCCAGAATGATGGTGGTGTATCACTTCAAACTCTGCAGGAACAGTAGTTCCCATTTTGTCCCATATTTCTTGAAACAAATCTGAAAGATTGAAGACAGGGAAGCAAATACGGGGGAAATTGAGGCATCATATCCAAATAAGTATTACGTGACTGATATGCCACTGTCACAAAAAAGTCATGGTTTAAGTACAGAATAGTATAGAACTTCAGCAGCCCAAAACCCTTTCTCATGTTTCTTTTCCAGTCACATCAAATGAAGGCTGTCTGTGTAGGAGTAGCTGTATGATGTTATAGCAAAGCCCTCCTGTTGGACTGTTGATTTATGCTGGTTCCTTGAAGAAGGCAAATATCCCAGGAAGGATTTGGTTTTGTGGCTAGAATTGTAGCAGTAATAGTTTCCTTGAAGTATGGTTGTGTTAATTAAGACTCAGATCTCTTTGCACTGCTGATTGACACAGCTGAAGCTTGGGACATTTCTAGCATGAAACTGAGACAGCAGCAGAATTTTCAGATGAGAGCTAAGTGAATGTCAGTGTCATGAATATTTCCCCTTCATAGGTAGACTGACTTCTGCTCTGTCTTTGCCACATACCCACTGAGGTTTCCATCATTCTGGATTCCAGATCTGTTCTTGCAGGCTAGTGACAGAGCTGGAAATTTACAGAAAACAGGGGCAAAAGGGAGTAGCTTGCCTGTCACGCTTCCACAAAGCACTATTGCATAACTGTTCTTGCTCTGATTAAACATCCTGACCCAGTGGTGGCACATCTTTTTGGTGCCCAGTTGAATGCTGTGTTTTAAAAATCTACAATGCTTCAGTGTTGTTGTTACCAGTTCAAATTCCTGACCCCTGAATTTGGCACAAGAGCTAGTGGTTTGCTATCCCTGGCCTCACCTGTTTATGAAAACCTTCAGTAACGGAGACGGTGAATGCTCCAAATTAAGGCAATTACTCTTCTTCCTTTTCCTTTGTAAATCAGTCCTCTCCAATTTTTTCTTTTCTATTTTTAGAATTCACAAGCTTTTCCTATAACTTCTTGGAATGTGCTGCCTGTCAGCCGTAGAACATGGCTGAGCTTTGTGTAGCATTTCCAAAAGCAGTCTCAGGTACACTGATGGGAATTCAGCATAAGAGCACATCATTCTCCTGGTCAGACTTAAAAGAACTGAGTTAAATCATTACTACATTTTCAGTATATCTCTGAAACTGACTGACTACATTTGAGTTATTTTCTCTACTGTGAATTCCTTCATCTTACTTTCTCAGTTAGCTGAAGAAAAGAGGTACTAAATTACCTATCACCTCTATTAAGCATATTCTTCATCTTACTGAAAATAAGTAAGTACTGAAGTATTTGGCCATGTAACACTGCAGAAACAGCTGACTGTCTTCCATCTCCTGTTAAAAACAGGAGGGAGACAAATGGAGTTCAGGAGAAAAAGGAAAATTTTACTAGCATAAGGGAAAATTGCTGTGTTCTAAGCAGTTGGTGCAATTTTCTTCTCGTTCTTTAAAATGACTGCTGTTGCAATGTATGAATAAAATTCTGGTTAAACTTCTTCAAATAGATAAACTTCTGTGTGAAAATAGTTACAGGCTTTTGGAAGTACAACAATTCTTTAGTTCTTATCTATTGAGTAAAAACTATTAAAAGTGTAACTCTTCTCCCTACTGGAGTTATTTTAATGTATGTGCCAAATTTCCGCATTAATAAATTATATTTATGTGTATTCAGGTGAGTTGAAATCTCAAATAAACAAATGGTAAGAATAACATAGAACTGAAATAATTCAGCTGAAAAGAGATTAATAATATCACCATTTTCCTCCTTCATTATTTCTCTGATTTAGATATGGAGTATGAAGCAAGATACCTGTGTACATGATCTTCAGGCTCACAGCAAAGAAATTTACACTATCAAATGGAGCCCTACAGGACCAGGCACCAGCAACCCAAACTCCAACATCATGTTAGCAAGGTAAAAAATACACCTCTTTTTCTTACCTGCTAAGAAGAAAGATCATCTTTCTGACATGTAACCCTACATTCACTTTGCTGTCAGTCTGCCTACAGACAATTCCAGTAAAAAGTAACTGTGTATGTAAGTCAGGAGGATGGATACAAAGGGAAAGGATTCATACTTGAAAAAAGAAGAGGAATAAAGAAAGAAAATTGAGTCATGTGGTATTTAACTTTCCAGCTGCCTTGATAAAATGGTTGTAAATTTGGCATTGCACTTTCACATCCAGCATCAGGTTGTTAGGAGTGAAAAATCTTGAGGCAGGTGCTCTCAAGATTCAGGCAGCTTGAATGGTTTCTAACTGGGGTCATACAACTCACCTGGGCAGTTAGAGAAAATTTTTATAGCCTTATAGGTAATAGAGAAAAGCTTGGATAATCTTTGAAGTTCCACTTGAAAATCTGTGCAAAATTCTTCTTTGAGCTTATGAAATGCATTTACTTGTAGAGTGCCAATTGATGGTAGTACTGTGGGTTTATCAGATCCGCTCATGGTGTGTGCAGTGTGGGGAGAAGTTGTACCAAAACTGGTTTATTTTACTCTTTAGTCTGAGAGTGGACATGGAAGAACCTCACTTTCAGGGAGTTATTCTTTTAATATTATTTTTAATGCAAATTATTTCCTTTGCCTTTCTTCAAGCCCACAGTTTGGGATTTAAATGGAATATAATAAAAAGCATCACTGAAACAAAGTGAAAAGAGACACAGTTCTAGAGAATTATAAAATGTTAATTCATTAAACATGGTGAATCCATTAGTAGTAAGATCTTTCTGAACCCATTTATCCTTTTAATGACAATATATATTTGACCTTCTTAAATAATAGGAGGTAGAATCTCAAAAGTGGGAAGCTTGGCCTTCTCAGGGCTCTGTAGAGCCCACCTACATAGGCCCTAAGGGTCCTCATGCAAGAATTCAGTTCTATAGCTGTAGTTCTTAAGATAAAAACTTAAGAACTGTGGTACATTTTAGCTTTTCTGTTTGAAACATTGTCTTGCTTAGCCAAGGGGAAAAAAAAAAAACCAAAAACTGTGGTATTCTCTTATAACATCTACAGTATCACAGTGCAAATTGATTACCACCCAGATTCTTACAGTCTCATGTGTGAATGCTTCTTGCAGTGCTTCGTTTGATTCCACGGTTCGGCTGTGGGACGTTGACCGAGGAGTCTGCATCCATACGTTAACAAAGCATCAAGAGCCTGTCTACAGTGTAGCTTTTAGTCCTGATGGAAAATATCTAGCCAGTGGGTCCTTTGACAAATGTGTCCATATATGGAATACTCAGGTACTGTTTTGCCTCATGTGAAGCACGTCTGGTTTAGATGACACATTAATAGCAAAAACTTAAATGGAAAATGTGTGTACCTAGATCATGCATGACCTGCCTGCCAGGGTGAACCTGATTGTATTGGCTGGCACAAATCCATGGCAGTTGAGTCACTCAGGTGCAGTGAGGTGACTGCCCAGAACAGTTCTGCTTGGTCTGCTTTGTGTGCTAAAACAAGTAGCATTCATGAAAACAGGTACGGTGTTTTGGGTCATCAGCTTTCTGAAGCAAAGGTGTAGATAGAAATAAGGGATACTTTTATTTAGTTAAACTGAGTTCAGCTGTGAATCTGATGCTCCTTGCTTAGATGGTGTGAAGAGGAGATATAGATACAAAGATGTACAGGCAGGGGACTGGTGATATTCTGGAGAAAAGTGGGACATAATAGTTCCATAGATGTAATTCTGGATGCTGGTATCTCACAACCTGCGTTAGCAACAACCTTTAGAGAAGATCGCATCAACCTGACTCCCCAGGCCTTTACTGTTACAGAGCTGACAAAAACAGATATCTTGAGTCCTACTGGTTCTGGACGAGCCTGTTGCTCTTCATTGCAAGGATCAGTTTCCAAACTGTTTCCTAACAAGTTTCCATCACAACATGGAGGTGGCCATAGCTGGGTGATTTGAATAGCTCCCCCTTTTAACATAGTGCCACATGAGAGAGAAAAAGAAGGGGAGGGAACTTCTGTATCCAATGTGTGCATGCTGTTTTGCTTTGTAGAGTGGAACTCTAGTACATAGCTACAGAGGCACCGGGGGCATCTTTGAAGTCTGCTGGAATGCTAGAGGAGACAAAGTGGGAGCAAGCGCATCAGACGGATCGGTAAGGACAATCAAACAGTGCAAAGGTTGGGTGGAGATTTCTTTTCAGGGAGCATCAACAAAAAACAGGATGCTGTATTTGCCTGATGGGGACAGAGCCGAAGACAGAGGCAGCTCAAGACACAAATAAGTAGCTCTGTGTATTAAAAATGCTCCTGCTTTGAAAAGTTTTGAATACTAGGAGGTGGTGTTCCTGTCGGAGATGAAGAATGCGTGTGGAATAGGTGAATACTCAGGAAGATGAGAATGACTTTTAAATACATATTTGACAAGAACAGCAGTTGTGTTGTTTCTATCATTATCTGTCAGCTTTAATGAAAAGCAGATCACAGCAGTCAACTCTCTAACAAACAGTTACCCTGGGGCTTTCAGAGTTTGATTCCACAGAAGAATATTCCTATTCCTTTGAATACGAATAACTAAAAGAGGAAATTTTCAGCATGATACACAAAGATTTTGTCATGTAGTAAAAGAGAAATATTGCCATGGATACTGATTATTCCTTACGATTTTTTGCTGTTAATGTTACTTCTAAAACAATTCAATTGTAGCATGGTCAGCTTG
The DNA here is from genome assembly GCA_013397555.1 of Urocynchramus pylzowi. NCBI lineage: Eukaryota > Metazoa > Chordata > Aves > Passeriformes > Fringillidae > Urocynchramus > Urocynchramus pylzowi. The sequence continues at coordinate 443,676 of VZRH01006484.1, forward strand.
GGCAGGACACACCTGGCTGGCTGGCATAACTACTTTGGAGAGTATTTTCCAGCTGGTTTTAACAAAGGGAACACCTATGACATGATTCAGTTGTTTGAGCTTAGTTGTGCCCTCTCAGACAGTGCCATGCCTGGTTCCCAACAGCTGCTCCAAATGGGCACATGTCCACTGTCATGCTTGCCAAGCCTGCATCTCTTTTGGATGTTTTTCAGAAGTGGACATGATATTTAGGCAACTGAATGGATCCCATAATCTTATGAGATGTGCCACCAAAATGGTTTTTTGTAAACGAATGAAAGCCCAGCTAAGTGTTAAATGCGTGGGTTTCACCTGGGCTTTCTGCCATGTCAGTTTACTTTTGTGCCTGTAAACCAGTACTTGAGAGGGGCTGATTTGAAGCTGGGGAGTGTAACATCCAGCTGGCTGGTCCACCAGTGGACAGGGTGCATGAATGGGATTTCCACATCACCTTCACAAATGGTTCTTAACACGGGGTCTTCTCTCCACAGGTTTGTGTTCTAGATCTGCGAAAGTAAAAGTGAAATGTTTTAGAAGAAATTTCAAATGGACCAGCAGTGAATGTGTGGGGAGAAGCACTCTTCAAAACTATTCTTAACAGCTCCAGAACTGTACAAACTTGAACAAAGTTAGAGTGTACCGTGAAACCGACTCTCCCTGGCCACAGGTGACTTGTATTTTGTCCGTAACCTTCATCAAGGAGTAAAAACGCAGTCACTTCAGAGGGGGAGGGAATGGTTTCCACCTGGAACATTCAGCCTTGGAAGCATGAAGCCACCAGCTAGGCATTGCACTGTTTGGTTTGCATCTGAGAACTTGCTCTGATGGCTGGGGAAAAAAAAAAAAAGCTGTGCCAAAAAAATTAATAAAAAGGAAAAAAAAGAAAAGAAAAAAAAAAGAAAAATGCTGTGATAAACCAAAAGGGAAAAAAATCCTCCTCCATGCGGTGTTGTATTTTTTCCTTCCAATTTGGACACTACAGTTGCTCTCCCAAAGGACGTTCAAAGACCAGTTTGTACTGATGAAATGCTCAACTTTGTAATCACAACACTTTCTATTTTCTAGACTACTTTTTTTGTTCAGTGGTTTTTCTATCAGCTGGAATATTGCAGCCTGGAGGATCCCAGGCTTAGGATGAAACTTTTGTTTTCCTTTTATTTCTCCCTTACACTCCCAACTCTTCCTTCCTTCTTTTTCTCCTCTTTCTTTTTGCCCCCTTTTTTTTTTCTTTTCCCTGTATGCCCATAGTAGATGCAGCCAGGTGGACATGACAATGAAAATTTTTGACAGACTGCTTCTCCTCTCTTCTATAACTTCCTTTTCCTTTCTTTCTCTCCATTTAAAAGAAAAAAAAATCCTCCATGCTTCAGATCTTAGCGTCTCAAGGGCACTTTCAGCAAATTGTGTAATAAGTGCTTTATATAAGAATGCAGTGCTGGGGAAGATTTTTACAGGAGAAAGATGACTTTTAACAGAAAGAACCCAGTGTATTTTTGGAAAAAAAATATTTTTTATGTTAAACAGTTTTAAAAGCCTAAAATGGCCACAAAATGTAGACCAGTTGTGTAATTCAAGCAAAAAGAATGACACAGAGTCCAGGGAACATGAAAGGCGCAGTATCCTTTTTCTCTCCTCTCTCGGAAAGTGCTGTAAGAAAAAATTATGTTTGATTCAAGAAATACCAGTCCTTTACTAAAGTCCTTTTCCAGCAGCCAGACATTTACATAGTCTCATTCCATTTTTATGGCTGTTTGATGATGTAAACTTATTCAAAGAGATTCAGGAGTCTGAAACTATAAATATAGCATTCATTTTCTCTAGTCTGTATTTTTGTTTGTTTTCAGTAACCAGGAGAAAATGCTTGCGTATGTTCTTTCCTCTAGAGATAGTTCAGATTTTGACAGAATATGGGTTTGGCTGCCTGTGGCCTTGCTGAGCAGTGCTGTCTTCCACTATTCATTAGTCCAGTCAGTCAGTGGGGTTTTACCACTGACTTAAAGACCAGGTGAACTGAAACATATTGACTGCTTCTGTCGCTGTTGAAGAATGGACTCTGGCCAAGCTGCTGTCCATGCATGGACCACACACCCCAAGAAGAAGGCTCTGCCATAGCAGCAGGGGGTGCTGCTGTCACCACGTGTGTGCTGCATCCTGCAGGGAAAGCTCTGGGTCTGCACTTGGAGGCTCACTGTCTGCCCAGACCTGTTTGGCCTCCAGGGTGTCCTCAGTGTGGTGCTCAGAAGCCAATGAATTCATTAGGTTATGACATCATATGTAAGTTCTATCTCAACGTGTAAACCACTGTAAAGTTGTGGGGGTGAAATGATCAGAACAACAATGGAGAGTTCCAAAGCACCACCTATCCACTTTGGACAAGATTTCCTTACTGCAGCTGTGACACCCGCACAGATGCCAGCTGAAGACTGCACTACTCTAATTGAGGAAATGACGAATGCGAAGAAGGACACACAGGCAGAGTTTACTGAAAGTGCTGTAAACTATAAGGCAGCCTTGGGGTGGTGTCAGGCATGACCTAGACAGATCCTCAGAACTGGCTGAGTCATGCAGGTGTCTTCTCTACAGCCTAGGCTAGGATCTGTAGGAAAGAGCAAACAGGCTACAAACCTCTTAACAAACGTAGAACCTTGCGGCCCAAAGTCTCTGCAACACGGCATCTTCCTCTTGGTTTGACCACATCTGCTGAAGGTGTGATTTGATCTGAGCAAATCCAGAGCCCTTGGGCTGAACTGGTGGTGTGAGACCTGCTGAGCTCCAGGGCATCATCGTGGAATCTGAACACCATCTTTTCTCTGGAGTTTTCTTCTCTGTATGCTTGCATCTGTAGGGGATCTTAGTCCTTCTAGTGCAACTAGACACTGCCAGCTTCAGCTGCATTTCTTAAAGATACACCTTTGGAAAGGAGAAAAGAATGGAAAGAAGTAACTGCTGAAAGTATTAGTCCTGAGGTGAAAACAGTTATGTGGAATTTTGGTTACTAGTGATAGTTAGGGTTGTTTGTAATTAATCTCAAATAATTGGATGCCAGGCAGTATCAAGGATTATTTTTGTTGTTAAATGCTTTTATGTGCTGTTTTTAGTTTTTTGCACCAAGAGCATGGCTGTAGATCACCATGTGGCAGTTTTGCACTCTTTTCTAATAACCACATGTACCTGCTAATTTAAAGTCACTACTTTTTTTTAAAAAAAGAGGACTTGCTCAAAGAGTCTTGAGCTTGAATACAAAGGCGTAGTGTGGTTTTCTGAAGCGTTGTTTGGACAATGATTTGATTGCAGTCATTGCATGTAAACGGTTAAATTCCTACACTGCTTTCTGCTGGCGTTTCTGAGAATAACAAGCAGAAGTTGCCAGTCTGTGGGAGGGCAACACTGATGGGGCTCTGGCCTTGCCTCTGTCCCTTGAGTGACACCTGAATAGGCCAGGCCTCAGGATTTGACGAGATTAATTTGCTCAATGCTGCATGACTGGCTGGCTCCACAGCCCGTGTTTCATAGTTGTTCCCAGGATAGCTACTGAAGATAACAGGGCAGTGTCCGTGACGCCTGTTCCTTTTTTTCCATTTTTTTAATTTGTTAGAACACCACTTTGCTTGCCTACATGGAGGTAAGAAGCCAAGAGAAACAAAATTTGATATCAGTTGGTTTGCAAAGCTTATGTGTGAGAGAGGCTGCTGCTCCAGAAGGTTTTCTATATGGACCATCAGAGTTAAAAGCAGTGTATGTGAGGAGCTAAGAAAATTCACTTTTCTTACCTTCCACAAAATCCTGAAGACTGGAAAGATGCTGTAGTAGATAGTTTTCAACTGAAATGAGAGCTGTTAAGGAAGGCAGGAGGTGTAGTTGCAAAGGTTAATCTTAACCTAAGGACGTGGTTTCTTCAGGACATGAGCAGTGGGGGGAGAGAGCCTTTTCCAGGCTGTAGTTCAGGGCGAGTGTCTCATCCTAGACCTGCAGCACTGTGCTCCTGGGAGCTCCTGGGAGCTCTCCTTCCTCTCCAGCAGTGCCACATTCCCAAGCTGGCAGAGCCTCTCTGTGACTCCCCTGCAATAGAACTGCGCAAAGCAGCAGCCCAGGGGACTTCCTAAGATTTCTTCCTAGAATTTTGTTTATAGTTCTTTATAACAGAAGAGAAATGGAAAAACCTAAGTGACCAAACAGGATTGTGAAACCATCCAGAGACTTGCTGGATTTTTATTATTGCTGGCTGTCTGGAACTGGCCTGGGAGTGAAAAAAAACCAGTTTCTGAAAAACCACTATATTCTGTGGGATATAGAAGGATACTGAATCTTTTATGTAGGAAACACTGGGTCCCTTATGGGGCAATAAAGGGCCTGACTTACAGGGTTATACACACATTAACCCCATGCTACATCGTAGAAATTTCCTTTTAATTTGTTTTAAAAAAAAAAAAAAGAAAAAAAAAGCTAATTTTAGAGCCAAGTGAAGTGCACTTTGTCAAATGTAAGGGTCTGCTTTGTTTTTGGGTTTCTTTTTCTTTTTCCCTTTTAATTTTTCCTCCTTTTTTTTTTTTCCTCTTACTGCCTTTTTAAAAGATGTGGTTCTTTGTCAATTGCAAAAATGTTCTTTCAGCCACTCACTGAAATTCTGAATTCTGGCTTCTGCAGTTTTTATTGTCTGTGTCAGACTTGCAGCCAGACTTGGTTCTCATTTAAGCATTTCCCAGGTTCTGTTGAAACAACATCAACCCTCATTTTGTTTCTCCCCCACCCACACTTTCTTCAAATTCACCTTGTGTATTGTAGCTCATTTGTTTTAAGGAGAGAATCAACAGATCATATTCAGTGTCTTGAATAAATTGCTATATTTTGATATTAGAGAATTCTGTGCGTGTTGTTCCTTATTCTTTTCTGGCTGTTTGCATCCTGCACGGGAGAGCTGGGGTTGAGTGGCTGAAATCGTGATGAGGTGTCACAGCTTAAGTTGTGATGTGGTGGCACTGGCCTCTGGATGTTTAAAGACCTTGACCATGGGTTTACAGGTTTTTGTAATACACAGGGCATGGATACTTCAGCCTCTAATTTTCTTTACTTTATTACAGATTACCACAAACACCACAACTTACCATCAGCAAGTACACCTATAATAAAGAAAGCAAATATATTTATAAATGTGTATATATGTAGCAATTACAGAGTAGTATCTGCAGCAGTGGTATAGCAACAATCAGTGATACAGCAGCAATAAATTTATAGCAACAATCAAATATAGCAGCACCCAATAGTAGTAGCAATTAAGTGGGTATATATATATA
>VZRH01006484.1:449023-472030 GCA_013397555.1 Urocynchramus pylzowi
ATATATATATATATAAAACAGGTTGCAACTAAGTGGCAGTAATACAACAAGCAGTTACACTTAGGATAGGTTAATTACATGTGTAGATTAGACACCAAGCTGTAGGTCTCAAAAGGGGCCCAGCCATCCCAGAGGTGGGAGGATAAAACAGGCCAGCCCAGACCTGGGCTGAGTGAGGGAGCAGTAGAAGAACAGGCAGGATCTCCCTTCAGCTACAATCATGTCACAGAGTTTGGTGTCAGCAAGGCTTCCCCAACAAGGGTCCAAGGCCTTGCAGACCTGTGTAGGAAAGGGGCAAGGATGTGCAGTGCAGGAAGAGAGAGAGAAGCTGATTTGGATAGAAAATAATTTCTCTGTCATAGAGACATGAGGGTACAGGACACCGCCACTTTGAGCAGCCAGTGGATGCAGTTAATTTCTGGTTTTCACTTGGGACACCTGACAGATTATGAATTCAGTTCTATTTTGGAACTTGTCCTGCTCTTGCAGTTGAAGCAACCAGTGGAAGTTACCAACACATTCTTTCTCAGGATGTTATCCCCTTTTTCCGGACTATTTTTCATCTTTTCAGATGATGTTACTATTACAGTTTCTTGGATGTGCACTTTCTGGGGGTATCTCAGCCTATCTCTGGTACCCAGCTGCATTTCAGAGATGCTGGCTGCACTTCTCAAGAATGCTTCTGGTCCCCAAACTCACATCTCCCAGGCTGGCCAGCAATTTCGCTCCCAAAATTTTGGCAGACTTCTCCTATTGAGTACTTTTACCCTCTGAATCAGGTCACCTTTATGGCTGTTCACATCACATGTTTACTGCTTGATTTTATTTCCTCCCATGCTGTATTTATTGGAAATTTATACAGCTGTTAAGGAACCAATTTGAGTAAGATTGGGTTGAAGTACTTTTTAAAGTTTCCTTCAAATAAGTTTCCTGAAAAGGACACTTTTCCATATAAAATAAATTGGACTCTAGTTCTGATCAAGGTAAATTGTTAATTTTTCCTAAAGCTAGCCAGGCTAAAATTCAGCCTTGCTTAATTAGTTGGAAGTTTTTGAAGACCTTTACATGAGTGGAATATTCTGAAGTTGTCACACTCATCCCCTGTGTCAGGAGCTCCCATGGGCTCCTTTCTCTGCTTAGGGCTTAAGGCACTGACCTGAAAGGATGCAAGGGGAGGGGATTGCTTAGCATTAACAGGCTGAATGTTGTGTAGATTTTGGTTGGGTTTTATTCAGCAAAATGGTTTCCATGGTACTTGGGGGGATTCAACATGAAATGGGGTTCTTGCTTTGTGACCATGTAAGAGGCTGAACCATTGACCTGAGCTAAGGCTGATTGTCCAAATCCTTCAAAAGGAATTAGTGCTCAGAACAAAAACAGTCCTGTGTGTCACATCATCTAGTTCTGAGGTGTTTAAGGACCCAGAGCATTAAGTTAGGATTAATATATAACATTTGGAAAGACAGAGGGGCTAGAAAAAACGGTGTGCTGATGATAAGCACCTTAACACATCATATATTCAAAAAAGGAGAATGCAATGCCCTTCCATGACACTTGTGTCAGTTCATGTTCAGCACTAACATCTTCATAACAGCTACTCAAATAAAAAATATGAGAGCTGAGGAGACAGCTACAGTGGGGCTGGAGCTTCAGGTGTAGTGCTATATAAAAGTTCTCACTTTACCTGCTTCTTAAATAAATGCTATGTTATGGTCCTATTTTTAGTCATGTTATTTTTTCAAGCATGTTTTCAGACAATGTATGACTGTCAAGCTAAAATTGTCATTTAGTTTTCCTGCATTTATCTTGTATATATATATTTACTTACCCTGAAAATGATGTGACAACTAACACTGGAAGCATCGAGCAGTCTTAAACACTTGCTTCTCCCTTCTGTCAGTGTGCAGTACAACTAAGGATACTTTCAGAGCTATTCTGGGAAGAGGTAATATTGCAGTATCTCACTCAAAACAACTCCTTTCCCTGCCATCATTTTCTGTGTCATTTCCGGCCAAGGGTGAGATCAGCACTGACCATTTAGAGCACATGCAATCTCATATTGAGGCTCTGTGGTATAAAAAATAATTTTTAAAGCTTTGAAGTCTTTTAAGTGAAGAAATTACTCACTTGGCAAGGAATTTATCATCATTGCTGACTCCTTTCCCAATAGGAAGGAAGATCTTTGTTTCCTTAGAGATAGGGTTTTTTTCACTTCCTTTTGAATATATTCAAAAAACCAAAAGAATACAAAACCTAATAGCTGCAGGAAAGCAGCTATATCCTCTCTCATGGCTGCAAGGTCTAATATCTTTTACCTTCAAAGAAGAAGCCTTGACTTCACCATGTAATTCATTAGTCATCATTTCAATACAAGAAGTCAGAAAAAGATTCTGCTCATCACTTTGCTATCCTTCCCATTAAATACTGGGACAAAGTTGACATCCTTGTCCTTCACTAGAGTAATTCACAGTCAAATGCACAGCAAACAAAAATGGATTTGGCTGCAAAGCACTGCCATTTTGCAGTTCCAAAACTGAGAATTACTTCTCTAGGCTTCTGAGAATCCGTGGTGTCAAGTGAGCATCACATCCCTACATGTTGCGTTGCAGTTCCTGAACAATTCTGAATATTTTCTTGAAGGGAAAGACAGAAATGTCAGACCCTTAGGAGGGCATTTCAGACATCCTGCAATCCTTACAGTCATGCTGTTCTGCCAGCTGGACTGAAGAAGTTGTTGAGTGCCTGCAGAGAGTACTGTCAGTGAGGGCACTGTGGGAAGATGAGGGTAAAAAGGTAACAATGCAGAAATGACAGGGAAAATACAGCTGCTGCTCCGTGGAGCAAGCATGGTGAGCACATCTGACCTCCCACACACGACACAATCTGAGGGGGACTAACCAGAGGATGGAGCAGAGTAGAGACCACAGCCAGGATTTGTCCAAACCTTTGCAGAGAAGGGAACTCGGTGGTGCTTCCTAGCTGAAAAGCTGCCTAGCACCTGAAAAACAAGGGAGATAAAAGAAGCCCTTGAATTGGCAACCATGGCAAAATCCCTCTCCTTGGGCTGACACGTCCCCATCCCAAGGTGATCTCAGGTACTCTGCTGGCATACCCACCCCCAAGGTGCAGCCACCCCTCAGTGAGTAAGGTGTGTGGCTTAAGTCACTCAGTCTCCACCTAAATATAAAGAAATAGTATAAAAGTAAGTTGAGAATGGGAAGAAGTCAGCAAAGTCTCCAGAGTAACTTCTGGGGTCAGTTGATTGGGTGAACCTGTCTTCTCCCCCACAGGGGATGCCTGCTGGGCAAGATCTGTATTCCATGTGCATGGAATGATTTTCTTGAGTTAAGTTTTTTTGGGATTGGAGCTTATCACTGTGTTGCTTTGAATTATATATTGGTTTGAATATGTTTTTTCAGTCAGACACTATCCCCAGCAATCCTTGAACCCTGACCTGTCACAGCTTCATTAATAAAGAGAATTATTTTGTAACCTGTTAATGTGAGTCCTTCAAGGGCGTTGACAGAGTAATCAAACAAGGGTTTGAGAAAACCTCCCCTTCTCACATGACAGGCAACCTAGACTGCCAAGATAGAGATCTGGTGGGAAAAGCCCTCAGCATGGTGTTTCCTTCCTTGAAGCCCTGGACAGTGGCTGCTTGTCAGCTTCTTTCCCAGAGGCTGGCTTGGGGAGAATCATGAGAAATTTGCGTGCAATGAACTGACCGTGTCTAATCATTCACCACTCACCTTCCTCCACAGAGGATGACAAAGGCAGACAGCCTGTGCTTCAGTCAGTTCACACAGACATCCTTTTTTTTTTTTCTTTTAATATCCCCATTAAAGGTCCAGGTCTCATGACTTGATCAAAGAATACATATCAAAGCAATTTTTTTTAAATGTAGCCTTTCTAATCCACCAACATTCAGAGTGTCATCCTGACTTAGGTCTGCTTCAGTACAGAGACATTGATGAATTCTGTAGTAAGAGCTATAAAAATCTATTTGCATACAAACAACATGAGTTTTTAAGATAAAATCCTAGATCTCCTATATAGAGTGGTAAAAAATGTGCTGGTACAAAATAGTTTTTTTAAAGTGCTCTGGATTCTGTACCAGAGTCTGCAAAAGATTACTAAATTGAGGTGTATTTCTCCAGATGCAAATTTGGAAACTAAAGGTGTTGGTATGGGAAAAACTAGCACTTCTCATCACTGTAAAAGTTCCACCAGCCCCCTGGAGACTGGGGGAGCAATAGATTAACTGCATACATCACTGAAGACCCCTTATCAATAAAAAAAACAACATTCCTGTCTGTACAAAATAGCACAATTCTGCCTGGTTTTTGGTTTCTGCAGTGACAGAGAAGCAAGCAGGTGGGGAGAGAGGGACTAGTCTGTGCACAGCTCTAAGCTGAGAAGTTGTCTCACAGCTTTTATTACCAAACCTTACAAAATTTTACTTTAAAAACAACCACCAACAGCATGATCCATTTCTTGAGCCAAGTCTATTCCAGTAGGAACTGAACAGCAGCACTTCTAGCAGAAAAGAAGAAATTTAATTTTATTACATATCACCACTTGAACCACTCCTTTCCATGTCTCAACCACAAAAGGGTTGGTGCTCATTCCTCCTTTGGTGGAATGATAAGCTGATCAGCTCCCAAAATGAAATTAATTTGAGAGAATGAGTACCATCTTGCTTTCTCCTGTACTATTTTGGCCTAATTCATTAAAATTTTCTTTCTCAAAGCGATGACCTACATGCTTTGGGCTGGGGAAGATAGTATTACCCAGCAAGTGCTGTGTATCTGGATTTTTTTCTGAAATGGAAGGTCCATTTGGACTTGTTTCATTTGGACTTGCCTGTCTCAAACAAATATTATATAGTGGCCTCTTGGAGGCCCATGTAGTAAATCATTGCTTTAGTTGGTTGAAATAAAACAAAACCAACCAAACACCCCAACTATCATCGGAAAATAGCCCTGAAAAAAATGAGAGAAGGCAAAGCACTGGCAATTTTGTGAGAAAATGTTGCTGGAATTTTTGATGGTGTTTGAAGGATATTTGTGAGCAGTGAACTGAATGTTAAAATTTTATTTTTATGAAAATTTAAGTTTTCTTAAACAGAATATTTGTTCATCACTTCAGGTAGTATCTCCTGGGGTGCTTTTTATGTATTTTTAATATTTTTAAATATTAACTTTTTATTCTAATTTTAATGTATTTTTATGTATTTTAATTGTTATGCATTTTTCAATAAAATACAATAACATTTGGAGAAGAAAAAAAATTATAAACCAAAACCAATTAATTTATTGCTTATCCATCAGCAGAAACTATGTTTCTATGAATTTAAAACCTAGGGAGTACTTATATGTTTGTGTTGTGATGTGTGTGTTCTCTGACATCTGAGTTTTTGTGTAGTTGTACCTGAATCTTTATCAGTTCCTTTCACAAGTGTCTGCAGAAGCAAGGCAAGAGGCCACCCCACAATTTCACAGGTATGGTTAGAATCTCATCTGGAATAAAGTGAATCATTAAGTAACTATCTACACTATGATATCTTCACAAAATAAATGCAGACAGTACATACCATTTTTGTCTCCCAGTTATGTACCAACAAAGCTAATATTTGAGGATGTTGCCATGAAAAAACAAACAAACATTATTCTTAAGGTTTTACAGACCCAAGGCTAGCAGGCTGGTGCTCAGGCAGCTCTGCTGACAGGAGCTGATGCCAGGAGCAGGAGCACCCAGACACCTTTCACAGCCCTGCTGGGAGCCCAGGGGCTGCAGCTCCCTGGGCTTCCCCTGTAGAAATACTGCCAGACTGAAGTGAGGGGTGTCCTCCCACCAAGGCCAGCATTGCTCACATCTCTCCCTTCTTTTGGCCCAGTGAAGAATGAATTCTGTGAGCACAGTGTGGGGGCAGCAGCTCAGGCACGAGCAGCAGCTCCCACTGCCCCATTCCCTGTGAGGTGATAAAGGTATCTGGAAGAGAGGAACAATTCTCCTTGTGGAGCCTTGTGGCTGCCCCTGTGCCTTCAGCTCACCCATTCATGCCTTTCACAGGTTTCCAGTTACTCAACATTGGCCTCATTTCCAGTGAAGTCAGGGAACTCACTAGTGACAGAGCCCAGCAAGCAAGGCTGAAAGGCCTCTACTACACCTGAAAATGCTTACAAAAAGGTCTCTTGTCTTTGGCAAAATGTATTTTGCTAAGGCTGGCATTATTGTTTTTCATTTTAAATTCAGATATTAAATTGAAGGAATCTGGGTATACCAGCTTTCAGCCTATAAAATACCCCCTGGGAACTAAGGAAAAGCTGCCTTATCTAGCCTCCCTGCATTGTTCAGGGTGTGATTGCATTCCTAGGGGATGGCTGACTGCCTGACACGGGGCATTAGCAGCGCTGAGTTGTTACCCAGAGCACTTAGTGTGGCTGGGGGAATGCTTCTGATCCTTGGCAAGCCAAGCCTGGTGCCTTGGGGAAAGGGCTGGTGAGAAGAATGCTGTGCTCCCTGTCACATGCTGCCACATGACCAGAGGCAGGGTGGAAGGACGTTTCATTGCCACATAAAACGTGGGGCTCAGTTGAGTGCTTTTGCCTAGAGAGGGGCTTGCGTTGTTGCCTTTTTTTCCCTCTTTTCCTCCAGGAAATTCACTCAGGATCTGCTGTAGCAGCAAACCAGGAGCAGATGCTGTCATGTGGCTACAGCTGCAATGAATGGCTGCCAGTGTTTTCATGCTGTCCTGAGTCCTGGTGCCCTGTGAGGGGAGGATGCTGCAAGGACACCCCAGCAACACAGCCTGTCAACGGAGCCAACCCCACTGTGCTGCTTCACATCCATGTCTTTAGAAAGTGCCTTTTCCAGTAGGCACAGCAACACCCACAGTGAGCTCAGCTCTCCACGTTCTCAAGACTTTCCAGGGGGCTCACAGATGCACAAGTGGGTGGGTACCTCTGGGGACCAACTGGAGGATGAGGATCCAAGGCCTCCATTTACCCTCTGAGTCCCTCTCAGCTATGGAAAAGCTGGTGAAAAACTAGGATAGGACAAGGCTTCATCAACAAGGTTGACTTTATTAATAGACTTATTATTTTCCCACTTTCCAGAGGAAGGAACACATCTCAATCCCTCACAGGTCATCTCCCCCACTTAAATGAGGGCAGGATCTGTCTGAATTTCATCCCAATATGATGCCAGGGCACAAAGAGACCCACGGTGGCCTTGGTACTGCCACGTGCCACAGGACAGAGCCCAGGGCAGTAGTGAGCCACCACCTTGCCAGCCTTCTCATCTCCAGGCACTGGCTTTGCAAGGCCTCAAATGTCCCCTGTGGAGGAGCCTGAAAGCTTCAAAAGCTTCTTGCTGCCCCAAAATGTGATGAAACCCAGCAACTAAGAGGTGCTGGAGCAGCAAAAAGTCTTCCCATCACTTTCATCACTGAATGGTTTCTCTATAGCTGCATCCTCGAATTTTCTCAGCCTTTTGAAAACTTTACCTATAAAACCCCATGTGACTTTAGTGCCCTAAATGATGAAGAGTTGGCTTAGAAAGGTGCAGTAAGAGAACCAGCTTTCCATAGAGCTCACAGCACATCCTCTTAACCAGGGAACATTAACCAGGAAAACAGATTCATGCCTGCATTCCTGGACTGGACTATGTTCCCTGCTTTCCTTTCAGTAAGATTGCATCTTCTTCAGCTGCCACTTTCAATGTCCATACATGTGCACGTCTGTTCCTTAAACAATTAATAACCAGACATCATCTGACCTGTCTTTTGTCAACTACCATGTGGTTTAGTGATCTTCCTCTGGATAAACTTGAGATTCCATAAAAATTTAAAAAATTTTTGGAGATCAGATAACTTGTTATCATGGGTACACAGAGGGAAACACTGAAGTCTAAGTCAAGTATGTTTATCCAGGGGATGGGGGAGCACATTTAACATTTCACTTTCTAGCTCCATGTATTTGGTCTATGAGAAGGGCTTAGTGAGAGATGTAGTTAGGATTTTGTTACTGAGACATGTGGTGCACCTCATAAATGCAGAACTGTGGTATGCAAGAAATCTGCCTATTCACCTTGTTTATTATTATATTAGTGCTCATATTTCAGCTTTGCAATTAGCCTGAATATCTGGCCAAATAAAATAGTAATTAAATGTATGAGGCTGGCAGGTCAAATATAGAGTGCTTAAAAGTAAGTTCTGGTGAGTACAGAGAGAACTTGCTGTGTGTGGTTGGATTTGATAAGCTGACTGAGAGGCCAGGCAAGTGTTTAATAGAGGCAATACCACCCTGTATGTATAGATATCCTCTCTATGTGATTCGACTACACTAGTTATAATGCAGTGCATGGATTCTAATTAACATTTTTTTCCCTTTGATAAATTCAGGAAGGCTTTATTAGTATTTCATTAGTGCTCTAATACATCAAAAATACGAGAAGCTATAGCTGACATCTGCTGTACTCATGAAACAACTCTTTAGCTACACATATTTTATTAGACAGTATCTGATCCAGTTTTACTTCTGTTTACTTCTCCTCTGAGCCACACCTTGCTGTGCAGAGGAGCAGGTGCCCTCCTGCTCAAGGAGGGAAGAGCTGGGTGACTGTGGAAGTGAGTCCCTCCCACAGTGTAAGATGAAGACCACAGACTGACTGCACCAATGGACTTCAGTACTGACAAGAGCTGTCACTTCTTAACCCAAACCACGTTTGAAACTCATCTTAGAAAACAAATATGCAGGCCAGAGACAAGCTCTTCTTGCACTCACCAGGGCACCCTCATGACAACTAAGCAGATACAAACCACCATCAGAATGAAAGCTAGGATGTGTTTCTGTGTGCTGATAAGCACAGGGGTCTCTCAGCAGTGGGTGGCACACTTAGGAAGGCAATGGTTGTGTTGGTGTCAGAGCTGTGCTGCTCAGGATGTGGTGTCTGTAGTTTGCCCTTGCTGACCCTTGGAGGACACAGTTTCCCTCAACATGAAGCTGGCTGTGGTGGCCTGTGGCTGCTGCCTCACATGTGTGCAGCAAGCACATGGAGTGGGGACACTCAGGAGATGGACCTCAAGAATATATTCCTGGTGGGAAGGGAGGGGCATCTGCTGCAATCCTTGAAGAAGGCAATGCTTTGCCTTCTTGTTGAATAGTGAAGCAAGAATAAGGTTTGTGTAAGGTGAAATCAAATGTGGCCATGGTTACACATGAGTAGAATCAATTATCATCCAATTTCAATCTGTGAAGGAATACCTCCTGTACATCCTCTGGAGGCTAGGAACAGCAGGTAAGGAGACTCTCCTCATACACACTTCTTTTATAAGTCAAAACCCACTGTCAGTGTGCTCTGCAATGCCCCATATCAATTTCTAGATACATCAAAATTAGATCAGTTTTCTTTCTTAGGCTCTCAGACGAGTCCTAATTTTTCCCGATGACATCCCATAGATACCTGATACACAGACACACCATCCTCACCCCAACAACAACCTTGAAAGAACAAGAAAAGCAGAGGAGCAAAGCCTGGCCCCTGCAGAAGGCTGTCCCAGAACAGGAGTGCTCCAGTGCCTGCAGCCACCTGGCACTGCTCAGGGGCTGCTCACAGGTTTGGGAGGCCAGGACTGGGGCATCCCATCTGTCCCTGTCCCACACAAATGCCCTGGAGCAGTGAAGGGAGGGAGCCATTAGTCATTCAGTCAGTCTCACAGGGCCTCTTGCTACAGCCTGTTGCCTCCCAAGTGCTTTCATGCCACATTATTATTCCAGTGAAGGCAGAGACTGTTTATTTTGGTTTAAGGTTTTGCAGCTTGGTCCACACCACAGCATATGAAAAGATTTACTAACAAATCCACCTCCACCTTCTTCCTGCTCTTTTGACCCCAGTTGTGAGTATTACACTGAAAAATTGTCTCTGTTTCAAAAGGCTCAGTATAATCTGCTCATAAGTGTGCTGTCTCTTCATAGTTTGGTAGGTAACAAATGACTGTGATTAAAAGAAAAGGTCTGGTGATCTGCCAGTAGTTCTGACAAGGAGAGCAGCAATAAAAAGCCATAAAGCCACAAAGGTTTCCAAAGGGCACAGTGTAAAAGACTTGCTACAAAACAAGCGCAGCTCTGTAATGATCTGCCTAAATACTTGTCCAATCATTGTTTAACACCTTTGTAGCAAACAATTAGCTCAAGAAGCTGATTTATTTTAATTAGGCAATCAATATTTTACAGTATTGTTTCTGCCGATCCTGAATTTCTAACCTTCCTGAGACTTCCCTGAGTAACCCAGGAAGTTAAGCCTCATGTTATTTTTGCATTAACATTTCAGCTGTCTTTAATTTTTATTATGATTTTTTTTTTTTTAATTCACAATAGCTGAAACTGAACTGTGTTGAAAACGAAAGGTGGAAACAGCCAAGAAAGTTCAGCCAAAGTGGATGTGAGCAGGATTTAAAGCCCAGGCCTGGTCACATGCTGAAGAAGAGGAGGGTGATTACTTAGGCTCAAGGGGCTTCCACCATGCCCTCAGTCAAACTGTGCTGTAAACTGCTTCCAGCACAACCAGACAAATGAGATTACTTCTATTTTTGGTATGAAGTCAAAAGCTTAGGGTAGACATGGTCATCATTATTTTTTAACTTTGAATTGGGGAATTCTTTGGATGTAGGTACCTCGGGCACTGCACAAAAAGAGGTGTATCTGAGAAGATAAGGAAAATGGATTTAATGTCTCTTCATTCAGCACATGAAGGTATAAAACAGAGTACTCCTCAGAGAAGGGATTATTGATTCTACTCGTTCTGTTTCATGATGAGCACTCAGAGAGTGGAAGTGTTTTATGCAAATGTTGTCTCTTAATGCACCTGCCCCTGCAGCCACTGTTCTTTTAGATAAGTACACATAAAGATCAGACTGAATCCATACTAAAAAATAGTTTGAGGGTTTATTTCTTCTTGAACCTGGCATGAACTGGAATCTTTGTTCTGAAGTGTTTGTGGAGCCTGTGCTGGGCTCAAATTATTTTTTTAAATAAAGTCTTTCAGCTCCCTAGATAAAACCACACCTAAAATTCACATACACAAGCTAAAAGAAGACTATGTCAGTAAGAGTCAACATAAACAGGAAATATTTGTGCTGAAGTCGAGTCTGCTGACACTAATGCTTTACCAGGCTGCAAAGGCTGGAAATGACGGTGCCTCAGAAATCCTAGAGCTGTAATTCTGGGTGAGGAATTTTATGCTGAGCAAGACAAGCAAGGCAACACATTAAAAAACCCAACATATGAATAATCCATTTATTAAAACAAAAGACTCTTCTACCATAAGGAGGTTACAAGAGAGATCAAAAGAAAATGAATGAAAATCAATTATGAGTAACAAATATCATTGCAGAGATATACTCCTGCTGGAAAAGGTTCCAGCCTTTATACCTGTTTACATCTCTCTCAGGAGGCAAGTGAAGACACAGACCATGTCTCTCTGCCTCACAGGCTCTCTCACACAGTGTCACAAGTTACAGGAAATGACATCAAGCCATTGAGCACAAACCTAATTCCAGAGTAAGCAATGATTCACACATTGGCGTGGTTTTGTGAGTATTGACAATGTGAAAAGTTAGATCCAGGACAAGTTAGATCCAGCTCTGCACATAGAAACTACCAGCCCTGGTAGATGGGAGAGCTTCTGGTTAATCTCTCATCACTGCTGGTGTTACCTTCAGACAACATGCTTATGGCCTCGTCGGTCTGCTGGCTGTCAGTTGTCGAGATCTTCTTGGAATCGTGGATGTTGCTTTGGTAGTTCACTGGTGAGGGATAGGCATTTTCCCCCACAGTTGATGAGGACATAGATTCCCAGGGTATTTCTCTTTTTCTCCACTTCAGGTCCACTCTCCATCCTGTCCAGCCATAGAAAGCTAACGTGAAGAGAAAGCCCTGCATGGGATTGAGAACCCCCTAGGAAAGAGAAGTGCAACAGGAGTTACATCAGCAAGGAAGGCTTCATCCTCAACTCTAGCAAAATGATTTGCATGTATTTAAAACTGCCCTTTCACTGAATGATTGCTGACTTTAAAATACACTACTTGCATGCAAATAAAAATTTAGCATCACAGACACAAATAAATAAGAGAAAAATAACATGACCTGTTTTCTAAAATGCTGAGGCCATAACAGTAAGCAGTAAGCATGAAATTATTTTCTAGCATGAACTTTAGCCAGTCAATCCCTTGGTGTGTTTTTAACTTTCCCCACAAGCTCTGGACTTTTTTATTCACAAAAGCGCATGTATTTTTCATTACAAGCCAAGTCAAATATATGAGAGGAGACTCTAGCATAGACATTCAAGCTTTTAAAAATAGCAGGAATTGATCTGTCTGGAATTGCTTTAAATTCTTGAGCCTGTGAAAATGTCCATCAAAGTGGGATGGAAAAATGGGGAGAGACACTGAAAAAGAAAATCCCAAGTGATTGCCAAAAAATTTGTCTCTGTTCCCAGCGCCATGAGAGGCTTAATAAATTAATGGCTTTAGATGCTTCTCTTTTTCTCATAGGAAAAGAAGGAAATTATTTTTACAGCCAATTTAAAGCAGAGGTCAGTCCCCAGACTTGACCTCTTGCTCCCCAGGTGAGCAAGAGCAAGGTCCCTGTGACATGAATGTGTTCACTCCCTGCCAGAGGAGGAGGAGGAGGAATAGGCCTTACACCTATTTAATAACTACAGAGTAAATTCTCTAGGAAAATGAACCTGCACTGTCACCTCTGAAAAATCCGTTGTCAAATATTCTAATAGGAGAAAAGAGGCTACAGCAAGAGACCAGCATCTCACAGCTATTTTTGGTGCCTTGTGTGAAAGATTTTTCACCTATTTGTTCCCAAATAATGATCCAAATGTCATGACATAAGATGCAACCATTCTTTATAATAATAAAAATCCCATCTTAGTTGCACACAGAGAATTTCCATGAAATGCCCATTTAATTGGGAAACCTTCAAGAATTGTGAGCTAAAACTTTGCAGCTTGCATTATGGCAGAGTTAAGCAAGGTGAGGCTAGAAATCATTGTAGTTATCTGTTCTGGATCTTAAAATGGGTAATGATCTCTCACAGAGAGAATGCATGCTCCAGTAAACAGGAGAAAAAGTTGGCCTCTAGGACATTTTTGGCAAAGTTTACATGTGAAAAGCACTCCCATTGACTGCTCATTCCTTTCTCTTACTTTCTGCCTTTCTTCCTTGATTTTCAGAGTGTTTATATCCCCCAAAATGATAAACCCCACACTATATGGGTGTTGTTCCACCAGTCTTACAACAGTGATTTCTAAGCCCAAGTGATGTCACAGCTGACCCACCATTATAATCCAGGTGATCAGTGCAGCACTTCTGATGTTTTTCAGGGGCATTTCATTGATATCTGGCTGCATTTCAAGATAGAACAAAAGGGTCTCGTTGATGATATTGGATGACCAGCTATGGCAGGAGCAAAGAAGAAAAAGGACAGTTACATATGGATGTGCATGTAAAATATGCTTTACCTTAAATTAGAGAAATTAAAATCACTCAAAGGACAGTAAGATTTTTTTAAATCATATAATCATTAAGGGTATAAAAGATCTCTAGGATGATCAAGTCCAAGATGGTTGGATTTCTTGTTAAATCTCAATCTGAAGGGACCTGTAGGTCTATGAGATCACAATCAAGGACTGGACACCTACCTACTCTCCCAGGCCTAGACAATGTAAATCAATATAAGAAAAAAAATCTGTTAATTTAAACTTGCTGCAGAACAGTAAATTGCAGAATAAAATTGAGACAAGAAGGAAGTGTGATCCATAATGGGCATAGCAAACATGCTGACTTCTTTCCCTTGTGCCTTAGAAGAGTTGTGCTCACAGACAAGCAACTCAAATATATGCATGTGTTGTCGTAAAAGGCTGCAGGATTTCCAGCTGGAGTTAGAATTTCAGGGCTAGATTAAAGACATCCAGAATGTCCATTAAAAAACACTAAAAAGCAACACAAAAGTTGACTTTTAAATTCTTGAAAATGTTAGCAGTTATTTTGAAAAAAGGTGATATCTGTTTCCAAATAAGGATGAGCATAACCAAGCCTCATTCATGGAAAGAAACTGAATATGTTCTACACTAAATAGAGATTATAGCAAATGGCTGTAAGTTCCTATGACATCTAAACAGTGAGAGAAGCATTTCTTTATAGCTGTACTGTGGCTTCGGAAAAAAACCCATCAGCATTCATGTCATATTTTCTAAGGGGTTTTATATTTGTCCTCTGCACAATCATATTTTTATCACAATGTAAAACCTCCTGCTCTCCCCTCCCAAATCTGTAGGCATTTCTTCTATCCTATTTTGCCCCAACCTGCTGTCTTTGACTAAAGCATTCCATATTTGACTTCTGGGATGGAAGGAAATCTTCCCTATGCTTCTGAGACTGCCTCAGTCTTTCCCTCTAGTAACCTTTGAGAAAGTTTTTACACTCCAGAGCTTGTGTTTTATTAGAGCAAAATCCTAAACCAGAGCTGTGATTTTATTTTATTTTTTTTATTAGGAAAGCCCAGAATGAGACAGAGTGGAAATAAACAAATGTCCCCACAATGTCCATGGGAAATTAGCCCTTCCTTTCATGCTTTTTCCCAGATAATCAAGCTGGCCACCATCCCTTAGGTTGCAATGCACTTCTGTGGTGCCTCTGGGCTCTTTCTTTCCACAGCCCTGGGAGCTTGGCTGAATCTCTGCTCCTTATTATTTCAGCAATTTCCAGGCAGCCATGCTGCAGGATCCCTTGCTGCTGTCTCTCACTCCCTCCTCTGCTGGCTACCCCACCCTTCACACTGGAAATTTCACTTCCAAGCCAAGAGGACTGTTACTCCCCTCAAAAGACAATCATTTCCTTTCAGAGCACTCCAGTAGACAGCAGCCAAGAGAAGATAAAAGAGGCAGCCTTTCTCCCTGCTCAGCCTCTTAAAGCAATGTAACATGCATTAATACACCTGTGTATAAAGAAGTTAAGTGGGATATAGAGACTGCTACGTTTGGCCTTCTCATTTCACTACTCTAGAACCATTTCTTGTTGTACTATTCTTCTCCCTATCTCTTTTCTGTCCTATGCCAAAGTACTATTTTCATGGGGAAAGATGAAATATTAAAATATATATATATATATGGAGTTTTCTTTTCTGGCATTCCCTTATTTTCCAGTCAATATTCATGTGTTTTTCAGGCACAGAGCTGGGAGCCTGCTCTACCAGACAGCTTCAGTCAATGCCCAACCTATTGGGAATTTTTTGCTATTGTTTCTTGTTGCTTTTGCTTTTCTGTTGGTTAAACATTTTATCATTTCCTCACAGCCTTGTGAGTGATTCAGCTCCTTTGTGAACTAGTTTAGAGCTGCTTCTTCCTTAGATACTTTCCCTTCCAAGCAGAAAGACAAACAAATGAAGCAACCCATCAGTCTTTACTCCTGTCCCTGACTCTCTCCCTCTGGGAAAAAGGCACCTTAAAACAAAATAATGCACCTCTTACCAAATAACAAATACCAGCATGATTTTGAAGAAGCGCATCTGGATCTCTGTCCCCAGACGTCTTTCATTCTCAGTGTAAATTCCTTGTCTCCCTTTCAGTAAGGAGGCAACTGAAAAGTATATAATTATGTTCATTAATATATGCACATCTTGTCAGTTTAGGTACAAAAATCCAGAAGATAGAGGCCTGAAAGAGGGAACAAAGGAATGGAATGGATGGATTTGTCTCCAGCAGCTGTTCAGAAGCTGGAAGGACCATTTTCAAGGAATCTCATATACAGCCTAATAGTTGGGAAAATAATTACACACAGCTGGATTCCTAAAATGAAGGATATCCCATTATTTCTTTTTCTCTCAATCCCACTGAATATATGAAATAGTATGATCAACACAATTCAATTTCATAACAAAAGGTAGCGTGTACCTTCTATATAATGTGTGATATAATCATATGCTTATCATTTGATGTTTAAATAGCATCTTCTATCCTATTATGCACATTGTTTTCCATTGTGTCGTTGATACAGCATTAGCTACACCTCTAAAACATGAAGATGGATTGTCAGCAAAAAAATTTATGCCAATGCTGTTCAGATATCACAAGGAATGTACAAATGCAAACACAAATATACAAAGAACAACTTTTTATGGGAATGACTTCTTAAAAGAATAACTGCTTCTTTGAAAATGAGTGTGGCTGAGGGACAGAGAATGGATGGATTGAAGATTGAACTGAGAATATTTGATTTTCTCCAGTTTTTTTATATAATCAATGTGTAGATTAATTCAGGCACTGCAAACATCTAGCAGTCATCATATTACATGCAAAGAATGCATTGAATTTGAGACTTTTTTTCAGTCTCACTTTTTCTAAGCACTGGATAATAAATTGAACTGGAACATCAAGATCCCATCTGAGTCGTGTACACTTCCCATTTGTTTCATAATCTCAGAAGTGACAAAATTCTGATCACATTTTATTACAGTTTTTTGCTCTAGGGCTGCCAAGAAGTTAAATCAACTCTCAGATCTCACCAGCTAGAATAAATTACAAAGTCGAGGTTGTATCAAAACTACAGTAGAGTTAAGCATCCAGTGTACATTGCTTCAAAAGCTTTAAATCAAGTAACATGGAAACATGTTTGAGGTTAATAACAGAATACCTTGTGTGTCACCAGAGTGTCTCTCTAGGGCAAATTCCCCATAAAAATGGTGTCTTCATTTCCATAGGCAACTGCTTCCCACCCTTTGCTGTATCTTTATGATTTAACAAGGAGCTGTCACACATCACTGAGTACAAAGCCATGACTTTCTACAGTACTATGTTGTTAAATAACACAGACTGATTGATGCTGGCCATTAGGAACATACCTGCTGATACTGTCCTCCTAAACAGGATTGGGTTGGCCACAAGCACTAGCAGGAGTGGGGCATAGGTTGTGATGTAATGTGGGATTGCATGTTCCAAGCCATTTTCACAACTGAGAAGAAATCATTAAAAGATTATGCATTTTTTTCCCCACAGCTCACTTTTCTGGCTATTCTATCTATGTCACCTTTAACTTAAAAAGGAAAAAAAAAAAGCAATTAAGCAAACAGATACAAAAAATTTAATTTATGGACCTTTACCACCAGTAAAATCATAAAGCTGATTTTAAGCATGCACTGTCTATGGATTTTTCTCAAATTGAAAGGAAAGCTAAAACCAGGAGGGGGAGAAGGGTGGCTCATAGCAGAAGCTGTATCACAGCATGCCCAAGTGCCTGTACTGCCTGGCATATTTCTTCAGGGCCCCCTGAAGCCCAGGCAGGTATTTTGAGCATAATCACTGACTCAGTGGGACATCCTTGACAAAGATCAAAATGCCCAACTTTTGAATGTCTGTCTCTAAAGCTGACCAAAAGACATTCAGATGACCAGAGAGTGCCCCAATTTCCCAGTCTGTTTCCAGAGCCTGCTTACCTGGAGAGAGAGGGGTAGTAAAGCAGAGCAATCCCCTCCACACAGAGCATCACTGCGAGGCCCCACGTCATCATGTGGTACAGCACAATCGTACTGCAAGCACCAAACCAACAGGCACAAGTAAAGATATCAAACACTACACCTCCCACATTGCAAGGTAAAAATAGGACCCTCACTGAAAAAGAGCTTTACAGACAGGAAATTGTGCAGAACAGCACTGGCAATACATTAAACTAAGGAAAGCAGGTGGGTGGGGGCAGTCCTTCAGAAAAAGAACGAGCCAAAGCAGCTGTTCAGGATCGCACATGGAACTCCTGTCTCCTCCAGCCTGTAGGGTGGAGACTTCTTCCCTGCCCTTATTACTGAGAAGGAACCCCTGCATCTTTCATTTCTCCTGCAGAAAGCAAATTAGCAGATTAAAATTTAAGAATGGAGATGAACAGTCAAATAAACCATCCTTTTGTGATTTGTGGAAAATAATGTTTAACTTTCAGAGCTGGATGCTGCTCACATCTTAGGGAGATTCAGATCTGTGTTTGTAGAAAGTCTTTTGGTGTTTACTCTGATCTCAGAATCAGGCCCAAATACACATGATTTTTTTGGTTAACAGGGATGGGGGAAGGAGGCAGGTCCCAGCTGTTTGACTAGAACTATGGGACTTTAGACTGTTTAGGATAAACCTGATTTTGTAAAGTTAACTCAAAAAGCCTCATTTTGGTTACATCTACAGAAGAATCATATCCTTAGTATCTGATTTCTCTGTATCATTTGGGAACAAAGTCATGTAATTCCATTTTTATCAGAAGGTTATTTTGCTCTTCTTACAACTAACTTAGAAACATTTTTTTTTCTGTCTTGCATTAAAGCACTTTCCAAAGGGTTTATGTTCTTCTGTCACAGGCATTGCAGAAAAATATATGATAAATACAAATTTTTCTTCTGAGGGATTTTAAAAGTGTGATCAGAAGGGCAATAATGACCACACTGAGAAATTGATAAAAGAAAATACCAGAGAAAAAGAAAAAAAATCTGAATTAACCATATGAAATTAACTGTATGAAGTTCAGCACTTTCCCCCTCCAAATTTTCATTTTCAGTATAACACTATTTATTTTTTTTTTTTGTTGCAAGAATCAATTTCAGATGCAGAATAGGGACAAAAATAGTCATCTCATTGCAATAAAGTTTATAGACCACAATTTACTCCATATTTTTCCAAAGGTTAAATTAATTCAGTTACATTTAAATTGCAGTAAATCAGTATCTGAGCATTGCCCTGGCAATTTAAGCACTTAGAACACCACACATCCCTATCATCACCTGGTAACTATTTGAGCATCAGATGGTTGTACAAACATCAGATGGTCATACTCTTAGGTAGCTGCAGAGACATACAGTGTTGGGGGGGAAAAAACAAATTCAGAACTTTAACTCTGGTACCTCAGTCCAGCTGATCTTCTCACCACCAAGTAAGAATCAACAGCATAGCAAAACAACCACCAGAAGCCAGCACTATATAACAGCTGGATCCACATCTAGAGGGGAAAGAAGTGCCAAATGTCACAGCTGCTTCTCCAGTACCACTGGGGCAGGAAAGGGACTCAAACCTTTGGCCTGGTGATTTGTTCTTTAAATGTGTGTGTTTGCCAGATGAGATTATGAGGTATGAAATCTTACTCAAAGTCACAGGAACAGCATTGTTGTAGCCTATGGGTCAAATTGTAGGTAAATTGAACAGCATTTGCTTTCACAGCTCATTTTCTGATTTAGAAAACCTGTCATTTACCTCTCTGTTCCTAACCTGAATGTGGTACGTGAAGTCCAAAGAAATTTATAGCAAGGATGTTTTAATTTTAGGTTAAAATTGCAGTTGTTTCTCAGTAGCTGAGGCATAAAAATATAACTGAGGTCAGTCATAACCACAGAGTGCCTATGCATTTGTGGGTTCTGCATGTGATGGGTGTTTTCTCCGTGCTCAAGATGGTTATCAAGAAAAAAACTCATTAATGAGAAAATCACTCACGCTCTGGAAGAATACACCTACTGAACTCTCTGAGTGATTTCTTCAATAAAAAGCCAAAGGAAACAGGTTCAAGTCAAGCTAAATTCCACAGAATTCTTGAGTTGACCCTATGCATTTTTCCCATGAGCTTATATGACAAAAGTGACCTTTCTTTGCCACTGTATATAAATTCCACATTTCTTCCCCATAGGAGCTGGCTCTTTGTAATAGTCTGGGAGTGTTTTAATATTCATGCTATCTTTCTTCCAAGCTGTCTTTCAGTTCTTATCTGAATATCCTTTATCACAGCTCCATAGTAGCATCATTTTACATCTGGAAATCAACATACTTGTTACTGAGCCAAATGTTGGTGAATAGAGATCTAGCACTCCTTCCTCCAAAAGCCAAATCAAGCTGGGAAATATTTCCTTTCACCATGGGTGTAGACCCTACCTCTAGTAACTTGTGGCATGAATTATTCAGTATTTAAGTCAAACATCATGACATTTTCCTAGTGCACAGGAGGCAGAAAATAAAATCCCAGTCTTCCTTCTAATGCACTTTACCCATAGCACACAGCATGTAACTTCATCATCACATTTACATATTTGCTGCAGTTGAAAAATGCACTATTTACTACCCATAAACACACATATCCAAAAATAAACTGTAGTGTCTTTCCAGAAAATCCAACACAGACAAAACTGTCTCCAAAAATAACGTAAATCAGATGCACTTAAACCCTAAAGCTTCATATGATATCTTACTTTTTAGCTTGCTGCAGTGCCTGAAAGGGTACCCCTCTGCAAACCATTCAAGGTAGATGTCTAAAAGTTTCACTATTTGGAGTCTTTATAGGCTTGTGGTTAGAGAAATAAAACAATAGTACTAGTGGAAAAATAAAATGGAATCAGAAACATTTTATTAACTCACATGAGAATACGCTGGGGGAAATGAGTGGAAGAAGGGTTATTTTTCATTCCAGTATAGTTGAATCTAAATTTTAAATGACTCAAATTACAGCATTTTCCTGGAGCACAAGTAAGGAAAAATAAAAATTGTGGTAAACCGCTATGCTGCTCACCATTTAACCTGAAATTCAAATGAAAAACAAACAGTCTGCATACAGTACCCTGTCATGTTTAAAAATATGTTTTTGTGTGTTATGCGCCAAAAAGTGAAACATGAAAAGGAATGGGTTTTGAGTAGGACATTCTTGCTGCAAGATATTGAAATTTTTGGTTCTTTCTCAACCAAAAAAACAACAGCATTTGCATCTAATAAGCAAAACTTAAAGATGTGTGGTAGAATTGAGAATTGTTAATTGTATACAATTTATATTTGTGTCCATGGCACAAAACTATCCTGTTTGAAGCTACTTTTATATAGGCATATAAAGCACAGTGAGTTCAATTTGGCACATATTGCTTTCTTTTAAAACTACAGGAGCTGAACAATTTTCTTGACATGCAACCTATCCCCTTCTACATTGTAAACTTTAAATTGCAAAGTTAATATTGCTATTGCTCATGCATTAATTCATTGGGGATCCCACATTCTTATTGCATCTGGGTAAAGTGATGATCTGTCTTTCTTGTCATTGTCAATGTTTTGGTTAAAATTGTGACCTTTATTCTTGTACAGTAAGCTCAAATTCTATTTCTCAGTGTTTTGATTATAAAATTTGGAACTGAGTTTCAATGTGTAGTTTTGGAATGCATTTACATTCTCTTATTCTTGCATTTTAATCCAGATGATACTTAATTAGACTTGGCCAGATGCAGTCATTGAGATGCAGCCCAGCAATCTGCGCTGAAATCCCACATGGCAGGGACAGACCTTCTGCCAGCAGATTTGTGGCTATGAGTGTATTTCTCCTGTTGTCCCTCTCTGTCTAAAACACACACTCTCATGCCACAAAAGCTAATTTGAGCTACTCAAGTTGCTGGTTTAGGAGGTCCTTGCTGCCACCACACCGGGTGCAGTTTCTGACAGAGAAGACAGACAGATAACCTCGCGCTGCCAGTGCAACGGAGCCACTGGGGCATTTGTGGTGCTGTGCCAGCACAAACCCAAATAATGGTTCACAGCCCTCTTGGGGTTGCTTATATCTTTTTGGTTCCACGTCCCTGACTTTGGTGTACTCCACTTCCCTGGCACTCCTGTGAGGAGTGAGCAGCGCAGAACCCGCGGGATCAGTCTGAGCCAGCTGCCCTACATCCCTGCCCACCATACAGCACCCTGCCCGCCCTGACCCGGGCTCGCAGAGGGAGGCATGAATGCACTTGCAGGGGTGTGGCAGAGGCTGAAACCGTCATATCCAGGCTCTGACTCACAGCCACATTTCCTTTTGGACACAGCAGTTTTCCTTTCAGATTCCCCCTGTGGAAGGACTCTTAACTGGGAGCAGAGGAAAGGGGGGATGATCTCTGTACCTACCGCGCTCCCCACACAGAAAGTGGAAGGCCACACATCAGTCCCGTTCACCACAGAAATGTTAGCTATGAAGCCTGGGAAGCCCAGCCATACACTTGATCTGAAGATCATACCTAAAGAAAAAACATGTATTAATGCTTTGAATCTGCTGGTGTGATTTGAGTCACATGCTTTTCCCTGGCCACATATTTCACATCGCACCCAGATTTTGTGCGTCTACAGGAAGGCGACGGCTGCAGAGGAGCACAGCAGGGACAACTGTGCTATTTAAATGTCAGTGTGATCCTTCAGGGAAAGTAGCCCCAAGAGCTGGAAGCTGCTGGGACTTAAAACGTTATATAGATTAGGATCTCACTCAGAGATGCTGTCACATGCTTCCCTAACATAAACTGGGTAGCATTTAACAGATTGGCATGCAACACTAAATAACAGCTTACCAGCATATATTCATACACTGATATTTGCTTCTCTATAAAATCCCCCACTGCAGAAAAAGAGTTATTTTTCACTTTTCTTTGCCTTCATTTTATAAGCAGCCCTTTTTCTCTGTCACAGGACTGAGCAAAAGCAGCCTTTCTGAACAAGATAACAACAATGCTCTTTTTAAAAATGAACTTGGAGTTTGTTTGTGGGTTTCTGGGTTTGCTTGAAATAAAGCACCAACAGGAAACAGAACAAAATGACCAGGTTTCCCACCAAGAATGAACTGTTTTCCAGCCACTGAAGGGAGTCTAATACAAAAACAACAATGGATAACTAGTTTGAGTTTGCCAGTGAAAGAGGAAGGGAGAAAAATAACTTTATCTATTGTTGGCTTCATCTGACTGAAAGGATCTTTTCCAGGTGCATGTACATAAATATTTATTTTCCATATCTCTCTCTTTACTTCCTTTATAATCTTTGGTTTAGTATTGGTACTTATTAGGTACTGCGAGAGAACCTGGCTGGATGTGAAAGGGAAAGAGGAATGAAACACAAAGACACACAGACACACAGATACACAGACTCACACACAGCCCCCAGCAGTGAGACAAAGCAGCACTACTTCTATTATTACTTCTAATGGGG
>VZRH01006484.1:472087-485479 GCA_013397555.1 Urocynchramus pylzowi
TAGAAACAAACCTGTCCTGTATTTTCATAGCACATGTCATGATAATTTATACCCAATTTGACAGTAAATGACTGATGGGAAAAATTACCAAATGACTGATGGGACAGTTCAACACATGCCAGTTTCATTTTGACTCGTGCATTCTGTTTTGGTCTGCACTGGTTTATTCCTCCAGACATTCCTCCAGACTATCCGCCAGGGTCTGGGCAGCAGGTTGTCCTTGATAAGGCAGCTGTACTCACATTTCAAAAGCCTGTGTCCAGCATGATATGCATGAAGCTGCAAGTCAAACTCATTTTCTGTGATGTGATGTTCCCAGAGAAGCAGCTGGCACATGAGCAAGAGGCACACTTGGTCCAAAAGGATTTGAGAGCATAGAGGACAATGGTTTTCCAATGCAATCCTACGGATTGGCTAAATGTTTGATGTCAGATTTATTTTCCAATGCGCAGCCTCACCTCCACTTTTATGCCTTATCTGAGAAGCAGTTGCCATTCTAGATTTTAATTTGTTTTAAAACAGAGATTCTGGTGTAGATTTGTCTAGAGCTTTCACTTCCAGAGTATAACTGTTAAACAAGAACCTTGTCCCCAAGGACCCATAATTTCCTGATCTCACTTAGTCCAAATCTTCCTGTGAACATAAACAGCATGCTTCCCTCAGAAATCTCTGCTGTCCACTCACCAACTTCTGAGGTCTGTGGTACCTCAGAGCAGAAAGAACCTGTTACAGCAATGGCAAGGACATCAAGCTGGCACTTACCTAAGCCTCCAAGGATGTCACAAATGGAGATAAGGAGAAGGATGGTGGAGGAGGAGGAGGCTTTGGGCATTTTCCGTGGGCTCTGTCCTTTCTTTGGCAGGAGCTGCAGGATGGTCAATAGCAGGCTGATGGAGGCACTGCCAATGCAGACTCCACAGAAGACTTCAGGCTGGAAGTTCATCACCAGCTGTGTAGCTGCATCCCGGTTTGGGCAGCAGTAGGTTTCTAACCTTGGAGAAGCCATGAAATGTCCGACTGGTGGAGGGGCCCCACGAGCAGAAGAAAATGCTGCTGCTTCCCCAAGGCAGCATTCACTTTCTTCACCCTCCCCATTAGTCCTCGGTGGTGAGAATCACGCGATTGATGGATCATGTGCTGCTGCTGCTGCTGCTGCTGCTGCTGCTGCTGGAAGTAAATCCCCTAGAGCTGCCTTTCTCAGCCTCTCCTAGCAAGGAGATCAGACCCGAACAAGAAACCACAGTGTAATCTGAAACATGCCCCATGCTCGCTCAGAGCCATTGGCAACAGTTCACTCACATACTTCTGCTTGCACAGTATGTGATACAGGAAGACTTAAACTCGTCAGAGCACTGAAGATGGTTTAAAATAAATAAGGATGCAGATACCAAAGTGGAAGCATTACATTTTAATTTCTCTTTAGCCCCATCCCACACAGCACCCTTTAATTACCTCAAATTAATTGAAAAGATGAGTCCAGACACAAGCAGTCCCAGTCTTTACAGGGAAGAGCAGGATACAATCCACACCCTAACCCGAATCTCAGCTTCAGTGATCCAACCCACCCATCTCTGTAAATAAAATCAGAAATGCGATACCCTATCACTGTAGAAAGAGATTGCATTTGGAAAGAAGATATTAACCTCATCCTATTTAAATTGCAAGCACAAACAAATCCTCTCTTTAGTCAGTACTGTCTGCATTAGATCAGCTTGACAGGGAAAATTCCAGGACTTAGGATTTCTCAATAACATATTTCTCTGTCTCTCTCTCTTTTTTTTTTTTTCATTTGGTAAGGATTTAATATTAAAACAGGAACTTGACCTGCAATATTTGGGTTTGCTTTATAAGCTAGACAATATATTTTATGACAGGGTCCTGCTAGATACAGCAGCAAATAAATACCATCATAAACACAAAAAGTAATTCTTCCCTTTAAACTAAGTCTCAAACTCCCTGTATCAGCCCTCACCCTTCCAGAAAATTTGTTTATAGGGACACATTTGGGAAATACAGGAGGGAACATTGCCAAAAGACTCAAAGTCATCAGCATGTTAAATAACACAGTCATGGATTTTATAATTAGTCCCTATAAGAACAAATTACCTAAACTTCCCCCCCTCCCCCCCCCGCCCCGAATGGTCCAGCTTATTTTTTTGGCAGAAATTATGAGGGGCTACTGAATGACAGTGAAATGTTTTGTGTGCAGTGTTTATGAACACAGTGAGTTTGCCCTCAGCAGGGAAAACAGCTGCAGCCCTGGGTGAAATGGTACCTGCTGCATGCATTAGCCAAAGACCTCATACACTCGATCCCAGCAAAAAACAAGCTCCACCAAGCTCGTCAGCCTGCTGGAGGGGGCTGTGCAGCCTCCCCGTGCTGGACAGTGGTGGCAGGGCTGTGGTGGCAGGGCTGAGGGGGCAGCTGGAGCCCAAGCTGCCAGGCCTGATGTGTGTTCACCCATCCTGCTGCCACAGGACTTCCCGGGGCTCTGCTCGGGTGCCGGCACTCCAAGAGCAGGGTGTCAGCCTGCAAAGCCAGACTCCTACTCATGGATGGCCACACATCTACAAGGTGTTTGGGCTCCTACAGCTGCTCCTCAGCTACAGTCAGCTGAGGCCCTAGGCAGCCAAGCTTATGGTCTAGACTTAGTCTAGAGAGTTGTTCAGATCTTTTGAAAATAAATGCACAGGTTGAGCTGAGGAGGCTCCAGTGACCATAATGGGAATTTATGCATACATGTCAACAAAGACTGAAACACAGGCAGCTGAGCTGAATGTTTTGCCAAGTGTTTTTGCTGCTTTCCAGCATAAAGAGATTTCCCTGCTCCTTGGATGAGGACAGGTGAGTGACCTGGATGTTGCAATCCTACAGTTTGTTGCTACCATGTATAGAAAAACATACTGGGGACAGCAAGGTTGCAAAATCAGATTGCTCTGCTCCAGAAATAAAAACTCATGCTGAGGTTGTCAATACAAGACTCTGTCATCACTACAAGTCTGGGACTCCTCAGACTTTATTCCACCTCTGTTAGAGCAGTGGTGCATGGAGTTGCCACACTTCTGTCAGGATACTGCATTGAAACTTACCTGGCTACTAAAGAACTAAGGAATTACAATCCACAGAGACAGTTTGTTAGTTAAAATTAAGCTATCATATGCTACATATGTAACTCAAAGACACAAATGAAAAAAAAGTTTGCTGTAATTTGAAGGAAAATTTATATTGCTTGGCTTATACTTAGAAGAGCAAAACTTTGAAATATTAGAGAGAAACTGTTTAAGAGAAGACTTTTCATTCCTACTATCAGTTTCTGAAATTGTTCCCTTTGCTATTTCTGTAGCTATTTTCTTTCTTTCAAAAATTTGAAAAGCATGTCAAGTCATTATCCTGATTGTTTATTCTGGCTTACAGATAGGAATGTTTTGTGTATGTTGCTTTTTCTGCTTATTGTTTGTTTTCATTGATCTTGACTGTGATCTTGAACTCTGCTCATGTGGATTTACCATTTTATTATTATAACTTCTCTCTCCCTTTTTTTTGAGCCACTTTGAAACTACTGTCATCCCTCAATTGTACTTCTATACTCTGGAGATTAATTTTTTATGTGTTCCTTCTTTTCTTGCCAAAGTTTTGCCAGCTGTGCCCCCTCCTTTAATTGCTTTACTCCTCTGAGTGGAGCATTGGTTTTTAACCTCTTCTTCTGGGTTCCTTCCCTCCTGTAATTTCTCAGGATTTGATTTCATAGTTTCTTCAGAGGGAGTATGTGGTTTTTATTGGAAGCAAAGCACATGACCTGTAGCATACCTAATGCAAAAAAGAAAATTAAGTGACCCAAGAATGAACTGACACTTACCATGATAGAAGCAGAGGTGTCTAAATGTGATAACATTTGAGGCTTAGTGGGAGATGCATCTACCAAATTAATGAGCCATGCAACACCTCAGCTGGTAAGAGCTAGCAAGTCTCTGGTTCTCACTGCTGGGCTCAAAGTATAGAGAGTTAGAACAGTCAAAGAAATTCAAAGCTGGTTTGGCAGTCTTACACTCAAGATTAATTTGGCTTCTTGTCATTATGAACATAAGAGGATAAAAGCTGGGGACAAAGGCAAAGGAAGTAGAAAAGTAGTGAAAGAAAAGTATTTTGTCTTGTTAAGGACCTTTATTTAGTATTCCACAAAACTTACATCATTCTACAGGTCCTAATTCCCTACTTTCTGAAGTTATTGACACAATTCCCACTTCTGCCAGTGTATGAAAAAGGCAGACATGGTATGTCTCATTTCTGCACCAAGACAGGATCTCAGCTAACCAAATGATGTAGCTTGGAGACAACCATTAGCACACATACAAGAAACACTAAAAAAAAACCCCTCCTGGCATTGCAAATGGCAATCAATCACGCTCACAGTGTAAGTACAACATTGCACAACACTGCATAACTCTGAAAACTCCAGTCACGATTTTGGACACTGGCAACAGTGTGCTCAAGGATGAGAACATTACTGTGTTCCTTTGGAAACAGCTATGTGCTCCATGTTTTAGAAATACCTACTCACTCTCTTCTTGGACCCAGAACACAATGTTTCATCCCAGTCTGTGACCATCTTTAAGATGAAACACTGGCTTGCCTGCTTCTAAGGGAAAGCAACAGGTTTGCAAAAATATGACAGGCATGCACTTCTGTTGTTAAGGAGTGTGGGTATGGCTTATGTTTGAGTGTGCAGCTACATATTCTTTAATCACTGTTTTAATTAAGTCTGGGACTACAGCACTGGTTTACAAAGGAAAAGGAAACTTGTGGTTATAGAGACAGAGGATAGTTTGGTTTTGTTCATGTGTACGATTCAATGCATCACTGCCTGACAGGTTCCAGTGAAGATCTTAGCTACCTCACAAATGTAAAAGCTATACTTTGTCAAAGTTCAGGATCACATAGTCTTTTACACATTACCTGACATAACATTTCCCAAACTGAAGAAAGATAGGTCTGTCTTCAAACTCAATGGATGCAGTTATGATCTCTCCAAAAGATCCTTCAAAATGTTCCTTAAACAAATTTTCCACATGCTTTAACACCATTCTTCATTTTATCTACCCAGACCTCCTGCAATTAGATTTAATTTGGAAAAAACTATGAGACATGCTCATGCCATAATTAGCAGCACTAGTTTTTAAAAGGCAATTTTAAACCTTTAACTTAATGTATAACTGAAATGAATGGAGAAATTCACACTCCATTCTTGCTATTTCTAGTTTTCTGTAAAATTAGGGATCTTGGAATAATAGTGATATTCAAGGTGTAACATCTTATAACAGATTATAACAGCTACTGGCTCCATTAAAAACTACTGAAAGAAAACCAGAGGTATCACTTTCCTTCCCTCTGTCTTTTAAACATAATTATAGAATTGTAAAATAATAATTTGCTTTTGAGGATGGTGAACATTAATTTCAAAGGCTGAGGATAAATGTATCTCATTTGCATAAAGATAATAATATTTGAGTTCTTTTTGTTTTCTCAAAGAATAAAAACAAAAATACATTAATAAATAATAAAATATAATAAAAACATAAATATAAATGAGTGTGCACTTGAGCATCTAAATAACTGTGTGTATTTGACTGATGCAATCAAGTTACTTGTATTTTATTGACTTACTATATACCTTCTCCAGAGAAATGTTATCTTACCTGGCTTTTGTGAAGAAACATACACAAATTAGGTTTTTAAATTGTGCCTCTAATGTATTAATAAACAAGATTTATACCGATGAAGTACAAAATAACTGAGTAGAAAAATGTATCCATAAAACTGAAGAAAATTTTTTTTGCTTAGAGATTAGAAGAAAAAAATTCCTAATTCTCTATGCCAGTGCTGAGAATATTACACTCTTTGAACTTGCATTGAGATGGATTTTTGTGGCCAGCCCCATTTCTCAATGACTTCCACCCTTAGTCATTGTCATTGTTATACTACTTCACAGAACAAAAGGATACCCCAGGTTCAGCACATGTGTAATAAAGAGACCTTGTCCCATACCTATGCACACTACGAGACACAGTTCGAATAGGAACTGATTGATGAAGAAGACTGTGAAAAGAAAGAATATTATCACAGTATCACACACTGTGATACTGAAAATTGGATTTCAGTATCACACACTGTGACACTGAAAATTGGATAGTAATGTTTGTAGGCATGTACCCCGACCTACAAAAGTGTCTTCCAAAGGAAGAATAATTTCCCTCAGGAGAAATTAGGTAGGACACTCTTATATCCTTGTTACAATTGCTAGATGGTGGGATCTTGTTAGATTACATCTCCCATCACCCAATAGTTATATTTTCAAAGCCCATTAGCACAAAACACTTACCTCATAAAACCTGTGTCCTCAGACCAGTCTATGTAGTCTAATCAAAATATACTTCAGCACTAACTTCACTGCTCTTACAGTGCAAGAACTGTCCCAGGCTCTATTAAATTGATAAAAATGTCAGTGTACCATAGCCAATTAGATGGTCTTGTTGGACACGTAAACAAGTGTAACTGAAGGGAAATCAGACAAAATGTACAGTCCAGGTTCAGACCCAGACACCAGTCAATGTTCCTCTAGGAAATCCCATGAGTATCACTGAGGTTTTTAACTCTGCAGTGGTTGCATGGCCAGCAGTCAGACCTGCAGCATCCTGGGAATGGGTGAAGGAAAGATCCAGCCTTCTATTCCACAAATTGTTGTCTTGAAGTCTCTGAAATGAGCAGACAGCTAAAAAACATAGCTTAGCTTGCTCAGAGAATCCAGAGGAAATGCAGTAATAGCAGCAGAAACATTGTAGTGCAGAAAGGATTTGTGATCCACTCTTTTGACTTTTCTGCTCTTCAGGATTAAAGACCACTACTTCATTGTCAGAGGTGGACTTCACAGTCCAGGGTGGAAAAAGTAATGAGCATCCAATGTAGTTTAGTGGATATACCGTTCAGGTGAGCAATATGGCTACACTATACTTTTATATTACAGCTTGGCTACATCACCTACTTCTGTTAGTCAATTTCCTGTGAGCACAATTCCAAGATATTGGTTGGTCCTAAAACTGCTTCAGAAAAGCAGTGTTCTGAGAGTAATCCTCTGTGTACCTTTAATACCCCAAAAATTCAGACATTCAAAAGAAATTAAATTTTGAGGTTCTGACAGGATCTATGTAAACACAGAAGATGGGCAACCACCCCCCACCCCAAAGCTGTTTCCTCAGGACTTTATTAACAATGCTCACTGCCACGAGTCTGCTTTACACAAAATTCAGGCTTAGGAAACAGTACTTTCCACAGCCTCATCCTTTCTAAGCCAAACACAAGCCAGCGAAAACTAATCTGAGTGTTGCACTTTTTCTCATGTGTATGACTCAGAAGGATTCCCTCAAATATCTGATCAACTGCTAACAGTTCTGTTAGTAGAACTGAGAGGAGACCACACCTACACCTTTAGCAAAAAGGGGCATAACAGTCTGTGAGGAGGTGGCATGCTCACCTGCTCCCTGGACTCCTGAGCATGCCCAAACCAGCCTTACATCATCCTTAATATCACCACATTCATGCAATATCCTGCATCTGCCCCTGCTGGACCACAGCCTCTTGAGAACACCTGATGCTTCATGGCAAACACCTATAGCACTGCAACAAAAAAAACCCATATGCTTCATGCCTTATGCATGCTTAGATGGACTCCCATAAGGTTCTACATCCTATGACCTTCATCTGGACATGGTTCATGTTCTGTGTAATCAAGCTAAGGGTAGAAAGGTCAGTTGTAATGCATAAACTGTCTCTGTTTATAGAAAGCATTGAGAGATTTATTTATACATGGCTGATAGGGAGAAAAAGGTCTGTTTCGGGCTAGCTAGCGAATGAAGACAAAGTCCAAGTGAAAAATACCAGATTACAAGGCTTTTGTCTGCTCTCGTGCATACTCTGACCTTTTGCTATTTATCTTACCTTTTAAAAACCTTCAAGCATTCTCTGCACAAAGAGCATTTGAAACCCTCCCTTTGCATTTTCCATGACTACCTTGGCTCCATTGATCATCTTCATCAAGTACAGAATTCAGATATAACATGCTGTGATATCAGAGCTTAAATGCATGAAGGACTCTTGTTAGCCTCTGAGGCTATCTCTCATGTATTTAAAATGGGTCAGTGTTTTATGGTATATGAGAGTAAGTGGCACAGCACAGTTTGTACAGAGAATGTTATCATGTAACATGTGTTATCAAAGAAGATGGACAATGAAAAGCCTAATGTACCCACTCCCTAATGTACCATGATCTGAAACTCAGCAGCAAGAATAAATATTATAAATGATGCTTCACTGAAAAGATGAAACTTCATGAAGCAAAAAAAAAAAAAAAAAATTCCCACGTGAATGAAGCCACAATGCACATACATATGATCAAATGCAGCTATATAGTGTATACATGCATATACTACTGGACTCTCTTCTACAACTAAAAAAGCATGGCTTCATCCTTAGGGCCCCACAGTAATGGTCCCTTGTCCTTATTATCCCCCAAACTGTGTCCAAGTGCTGCCTAGTCAGCGTGCTGAGAACGAAACAGTGTGGACTGCCATGTACTGGTATTTCAACCTCTGTGCTCTCACTCTGCTATTTGGATTCTCTGTAAAGTGGCACTCAGAGATGTAATACAATTTGATTAAGGGCTGTAATGTAGGAACTGGAAAAGGAACAGATACACTGATGCCACAGGGACTATGGCCCAAGGCAAGACATAACCTGTGCCTGAACTTGACTGCAAGCTGAAAACTACATCTCCAGGGAAAACTGGTTACCTATTCACCTCCTCTTGCTAGGTGTATGTTGTCTTCTGCCTCTGCAACTAAATGAGGAGTTGCTCTTTTCTTTGATTTTCAATCTTTTTACCATGCAGTGTTGTGAAAATTATAAATCCTTAAGCAGGCTATGGATTACAGGAGTCTGTGTTGGATCTTTCTCCCTTTTCTTGTCTACAGGTCAAACAGGTGTCAATATTTGAGTCAAGAATATTATTCTTAGCAAATTGTCATATTTTTTTTTCTTGGCCAATCACAGCCTCAGTTCTCAGCCTTGTTCCACAGTTCATGTTGTCACCCTCAGAAAATTGCTCTGAGGTACAAAGCTTATGTGCTGTGAGAATAAGTGAAATTGAACAAAGTTTGAATCAAAATCATCATGGGAGACAGAAATATCTGAGTATCATCTGAACTGGTATTCTTGCATGAATTTCAGCTTTATAAAAAGCTTTAGATAAAGAACACAGATTTTATTTTAATTGTAAAGAAATTAAGAGTTCAACAAGTATTTGAGTTATATATATCTGAAAGGTTGAGAACTTCTAAGGTTTTCTCCAGCACTAATTATGTGCTGATGGAGCCGTACTGGAGAAACAAGACACACTTGGGAAAGGTTTTTAAGGTGCCTATATCAGAAACATCCTGCTGGAACTTTACAACATGGTGTTTTTTTCATTCTGGGAAAATGGGTAATTTGTTGGAATCAAAGTGTTTTTCAGAAGAGCATGATTATGCTGAATCCATCAGAAGCAGCATGGCAGGTTTCCAAAGGAAAGCCTCTTGGTTCCCAGATATGCCTGTTGGGCTGCTACTCAACCTGTTTCTCCAGGTTCTCAGGACTTTCAGGCTCCACAACAGATTGCCAGCAGCTTGACAAACCTTGAACTACTGGATCAAAAAATCCATCCACTTCTGTTGCAGGAACGTCTTATCACTATTTCAGTTGTTTAGGTCTTTGTGATGATAATTTTCAAAGACATTAGAGCTGGAAACAGTAAAGAGCTGCAAGCCACTGTGCAACTAGAAAGCTACAGTATAATCACTATTATTGAAACGTGGTGAATATGAATTGCATGACTGGAGGGCTGCCATCAGTGACTATAAACTCAGAAGGGACAGGCAAGGAAGAGGTAGTAGATATTACAAAGAAATCATTTGCAGTGAGGATGGTGAGGCACTGGAACAGGTTGCCCAGAGAAGCTGTGGATGCCCCATCATTGGAAGTGTTCAAGGTTGGGTTAGATGAGGCTCTAAGCAACTTGATCTAGTGAAAAATGTCCCTGCCCACACGACATTGAATTAAATAATATTTTAAG
The DNA here is from genome assembly GCA_013397555.1 of Urocynchramus pylzowi. Classification (NCBI taxonomy): domain Eukaryota; kingdom Metazoa; phylum Chordata; class Aves; order Passeriformes; family Fringillidae; genus Urocynchramus; species Urocynchramus pylzowi. The sequence goes on from VZRH01006484.1 coordinate 482,244, forward strand.
GTCCCTTTCAACACTTCCAACCATTCCATGATCCTGTATTTCTCTCAGAATATGTAGCATGGATCAGCTTTTCTCTTTTGGCATCTGAACTTAAATTGTCAATGAACTATGCATGCTTCAGGGCATCAGCCTTTGATTTTGTATGGTTGAGGCAGAGGCACATTGTCTCTTCACCAGCCTGTCCATGTCTGGTAGTTAGCTCCTGGAAGGGCTGGTAACAAAGTGGGAGGTTGTAAAGGCTTACCTCACCTCAGTTCTTTACTCTGTAACTATGAGTCAGGAGCCTCTACAACTCTCAAATTTCCTGGCTTCTGCAGGAAAAAAAAAAACAACAAAAACCAAACCTTCCTGACATTGCAATGTCCAGCACAACGAATGACCTCAGGACTGAGAGTAAAGCAGCCTATTCTAGAGCCATCCTGCAGGTATCCTGTGCAAGTCACTGCAAGGTGTCGTGCTTTAAGGAAAAGACATGTTTTGTACAGCCACAAAAGTGAAACAGCCTGGGCCTTAACATCATACTGTGCCTGTTCAAATAAAATCCTGCCATAAAGTAATTTATTCACAGTTTTCATAATCTCAGTGACTAAATAGGAAACAGAGAGTTTCAATATGTGCAACAGAAAGAATGGAGGTTGAATAAATTCCATAGAACAAAATTTCACTTGAAATTGTTAATTAAGCTTCAAGTACCAAAGTAGGGTTTACTGCAGAAAGCTTTTGTTTCACAGGGCAGGAATCAACCTGTGAATCAGGGGATGTGGGAACCATCTCTTAATAGGTCTGATAGCTCCTTTTGCACAGCAGGAGAAGGCTCTTGGGTAACTTTTGTGTATCAGGGTGAAGTATCTTTGATACATGTATCTTTGGCACACATCTTTTTTTCACAAAGGAATCCCTTTCATACCTTGTTGGTAATAGCTGCATCATTCTCTGTCCTCAGTGTGAAAAAGTGGTCTGTTACTTCTTTTGATATATTTAGGGCACCCTGATGAATTTCACATTTCTACCTTCTATTGGTAATTCTGTGTGCTCAGAAAACATCTGGCAAGAGAAAAAACTGAGGATTTGGTCACCAAGGCTTTTGTTAGACAAATACAGTTATCATTGGTTCTCTTATCACACAGAAAAGTAAAATGAAAAGTAGTATTTTAGAACCCATTCAATAAATCCTTTGTTCTTTATGACTATTTGAAACCTTATGAAAGCTGGCAGAAGCGGCAGAAATTCAAGTAATAAAACTATCACAATATTTTAAGAAGAGCAAAAGTACAAGTCTCCAGCTGAGTTCTGAATAAGCTTCAGATTTCACAGAGAGAGAGGACATAAAAGAAATTGAGATAAATTTGACCAACACGACAAAAAAGATTTCCTTTATTGCTTTGGCTGGTCAAACTTATGTATGAAGAACTCTACTTTGTGGTCTCTTAGTAACATTGATAACATCAAAGAATAAAAGGCAAAAAAGGTGTCATTCAAGATAAGGAAGTCTGATTTCTGAATTTTTGTCAGCCACAAACTGAGGATCTGCTTTACAACTTTGTCAGACTATCAGGTTCGAAACAAGCATTAGCTAGAAGCTTCTTCTTTACTGAGGTCTCTCTTAACCAGGAGTGTGAAAGCTTTCAGTTATTCCTCCTTTAGGCAACTGCTTTCCCAAGAGCTACATGTCCACATCTTCCACTGATGTAATTACAGTAGCAGAATTTGAGTTTTCAATGGCTGCCAGTTCCTGGCTCTAGATTTTCCAGTTTTAAAATCTGTGCTTAGATTTCTTCATCATGTTTCAATAGTGAATTTTTAAGACCAATTCTAAAAGCCAGAACAGTAATGTCAATCTTGAATTTCTATGGACAACAAAATGTTCAAGATGAAGAATTAATGTTTGGCAGTTGAAAAAGGGAGGATATAAACAGAGGAGGCATTTTTTGGAAGCAGTATTTGCTCTTCTCATTAGAGATATGAGCTATTTTATTTATTTTTTTTTTCATTTTTATGTGCATACTTAGGGATACACTAAAGCTTAAATAATTATTCTGTATCTTCCTTTCATTATCACACTTACAAAAAACAAATTGCATACTGCATCTCCTTAAAACTTCCAGCTATATGTTACTGAGTACACATTGCTGTGAAGATAACCTGCTACGTGTTACACAAACGTAACTGAAGACTGTTTCAGATTCGAAGAACTGGAGACAGGACATGGAGAAAACTACTTGTATTTCTGCTTGTCTATATGACAGAAAATAATTGCAGAAGAAATCTGACTGAGGGTCTGTGAGTCATTAGAGACCTTAAATAACTTGATGCAATGCCTAGGTTTGGTATAAGGTTTGTATTTTGCAGGATTCTCATAAAAGAATGCATGACTTTGAGTACCCCCTCCACTGTTCCTTCTGTCCCTTAATCACAAAGGAACAACAATCATCCCAATAATATATTTTTCTTTTTTCTAGGTGTCTTCCAATCTGCTGCTGGGATTGAAGACTCAGGTGTTCTCAATCCTGAACTCAAAGTTTTCTTTAGGTATTGAAGAAACATCCCTGGAGTATTGTAGGGAAAAAAATTATTTAGTTCAAGGCAAGAGAGTTTTATGATAAATAAACCAACTGAAATAGGAGTTAGAGGAACAAACTACATAATCTGAATGTCCCAATGGTCACTTTCAGAAAGCAAAATATGTGATATATTGTTACATCAATATACAAAACCTTAAAATCCCACTGCATATAACCAGGCACCTCCATGAGACAGCTCGTCACATGAAAAAGTACCTTGAGGTTCACTAGTCTTTCAGAAGCAAAAATAGATAGAGATTTCCCTCTGTCTTAGATCAAGCAGTAGTCTGCCTGTTTGGCAGTGAAATGCCAAGCAGGATTGTGTGGCCGGGCCACACTGGTACACCAGGCCAAGTCTGGTCCTGATTTAAGGCACTGAAACCTCCTATAAAGTGATTCAATTAAACCGCGAGTATTGCAAAAAATAAGTATTTCACTCCCAGCCTCGCCACTAACTCAGTGAAGGCATCAGGCAAACCCAAACCCTGCATTTATTTTCCATCAAAGATTTGCCTTCAGATTAGCACTTCCAGTCCCGCCTCGCACTCTGCCATCAAACTTTTTTTAAAATCTGGAACTCCAAATCTCTTCTCTATTGGATTTCTTCGCTGAAAGCTTCACCTGCGTTCCCCGCCGGTTCCTGCCGGTGCCCGGCCCGGCCCGTCCGCTGAGGCG
>VZRH01006484.1:486693-517137 GCA_013397555.1 Urocynchramus pylzowi
GGTACCGCGGGGCAGCGCGCCCAGCGCAGGTGCCGCCGGGCCGGGCGTGCTCCGGGGCCCCACGGCCGCCGCCAGCGCCTGGGGAGCGGTACCGGAGGGTGCGGGGCTCATCCCAGCAGCTCTGGGGGCAACAGGTTGCTGGGCTCAGGCAGCGTGGCGGCTCCGAGCTGCCGCTCCTGGCCGCTCGTTCGCCCCAGTAAAACGCGGGCGCCGTCGTTGTGGGCGCTGGTGACTGGCTGGGGGACCCGAAACCCTCTGTGGGCTGTTCCCTCCCTCTTTCCCCCCCGGGCTCCTGGCGCAGGAGGGGATGGAGACTGAAACTCGCGGCTCCGAGGCTGAGTTTTCTCCGCTACCGTTGCACTTGCAAATTCTAAGTAATTAGGATCGCCTTTTGTTTGTCCCCTCTTCTTTAAACAAAAAGGTCTTGTGGATAGTGACCAAATCCATGCACCGAAGATGGGGGAGAGGGACGAGCTTCGTTATATATTCACTATCTGGTTGCCTTCTTTCTTTCTTTCTCTTTCTCTTTTTTTTTTTTTTTTTTTTTTTTTTTTTTTCTTTTTTTTCTCTTGTCCTTGTATACTTGGAGCTTTAATCTCAGTGTACTGGACACAAGTTAAATAAATGCTTCACGTTTTGTAGAAAATTTTTTTCATCTGGATGTGTTTTGACTTAAGAGCCCCCATTCTCAGTAATTGTTGGTTTTTGCAGTTAAGACAGCTTTCATGTTGCACAGTGAAAGCACATGAAAATAGATCCATATGTTGTAGTGAAAAAAAAAATCACATTAGCAAAGCACATTTTGTTCAAGATCTGTCAGAAAGTTATACATATGCTTTTGTCTACAAGTCCTCCCGACTCTGCCTGTTCCCATTTTGAAAGTGCCAGAGGGTGTCAGAGGTCAACAAGTCCTGTTTTATCCACAGCAGAAATTATACTAATCTTATTTTTCATCTGGATTTGTTGTGAGTTTTCTAGTTGGTTCCCTTCTCCCACCCTTGAAACAACTGTGTTAGAACTTTCCCAGGGAGAACTTTTCTAACCATCTGTTTCTAGAACACTTCCCTAGTGCTGTTTTTCAAGGAACAACAGTCAGTGTCAGATGTATAGGCTGAAAAATGACTGCAAGAGTGTTGGCTGCTTACCAGTGTCCTGAATTAGAGAATAGCAAACCTGGGAGCATTTGAGAAAAGGAGAAAAGAGCTATTTTACTATGTATGCACTAGCTATTAAGTGCCAATTCAAATAATTTCACCTTTCTGGTAATGGCTAATAAGTGCTACATCTAAAGACTGATCAGTGATGCTTATTCATAATGTTACCTAGGTATTAAGTAACAGGCATAAGTATTTGTGGCATGAGGATGTGGCTGTGGTATGTGGAGAGTCTGTGCCTGGGAACCTTTTAAACTGGGTCTGTTGGAAGGGAATAATTAAGTGAAACCACACAGCTGTGCTGCTGTGTGGAAGAGCAATCTGGGTCCATCCATACAGACCTAGGAATAAGAGGGGAACCTGGATCCTTGGGTTTAAATTTTGGAGTATATTTTCGTTTACAGTTGTTGGATACAGTGGTATAGAACTTTTGAAAACGGGGACTGAAACTTGTGTGCCCAGGACTGCGATTTTTTAGCTGCAAAATTTTCCATCTTCATTTGGCCCACCCATCATGGTGTTTTGGTTTTTTACTGTACTGCTTCTAGTGGTGGGAAGAATAATTTAAAAGAGAGTGATTAAAACAGTCCCTCCTTGCAGGAGATATAATGTTTGCCTCCTCTCAGCTGAAGAGAGCTCTGAGCTTGTTGCCCTGTTCCTGAGTGGGGATCATTGGGCTGCCATGGATGAGGAGATGCCATTTCACCAGTGCTTCTCTCTGTGGCACGTGTCCTTCCTTCTCAGAAGACTGATGGCTGGTCAGTGGGAGACCCAAGAAAACCCAGTGAACTAAATCTTTCAGGACAAGTGTGGAAAAACTCGTGTTTTTGTGGATTCCAGCTGTGCTTAAACGTTAGCTGGCTATGAAGCTCTGTCTCACTCTAGTCCAGAGCATCTCTGGGGCAGTGAGGGTGGATGACGACAGCTGCCAACTCTTCGAGGAATGTGACAAGGTGTGAATGGAGTCTCAGATAGCAGCTGCTTAAGGGGGATTTCTAAAATTCTGCCTGTCTCCGGCCGAAAGATCAGCCTTTGAAGAAAGTTGCACCTTTATGTAAACGCTGGGAAGTCTGTGTTGGTAAATATTTGCCACTTTCTTTAGCATATATGGCACAACTGCTGGGGAGGTAGCACCAAAAATACTGTAATTGAAAAATTAATGAGCTAGTATATGCTGTTCAGTTTTCAGCACTTTCTGTGTAATACACTTCTCCATTTCTCTGGTTGTGTGGCTATTTCACTTGCTGATAGGAAGGAAAATTTTTTATTACAGGTATCATAGGGAGAGTCTAGGGGAAATACTGGCAGCAAATACTTTTTGGGAATTTTTTAGCTGGAAATCAAGTCAATTAAAACAAGAGTGTCTTTTGATCCACCAAATTGCCAATAATCAGAGAAAGCAAGTCATGCTAAAGAGGAGGAAATGTGTCCAGCCTTACCAGGGGTGTAAGCGTGTGCTCTGCTGCTGGAGTTTTTGTCCCTGCTCGTTGCAGTGGGGTTGCATTGGATGACCTTTAAAGGTCCCTTCCAACCCAAACCATTCCATGATTGATGCTGTGAGGGAAGTGCTTTGCCCCGGGAGAGGTCAGTGCACAGTCACAGTGCTGGTACCCAGCAGTGGCCACAGCACTTTCGGGGTGGGCAGGGTTTCCCCATTTTACAGTAGCTTTTCTTCCTGTACCTTAAACAAGACTTGGAGCAATAGTCCAGAAATAGAACCAGGTAAGCAGAGTATCAAGTTCACCTGCCAGGCACAAGCCTTTTTTAAATTTTTTTTTCCCTTGCCCTTTTTGCTATTGCTGCAATAGTTACAGAGAAAAATGGTGCATGATACAGCTTGCTCGATCTTTAAACATAGCTGGTCGTCTAAAGCTCGCCCCACCCAAGTGCAAATGGTGTTGCTAATATTTAAGAAAAAAGCCTTTTAGCATTGTCACTGTGTTGCATACCATTATTTTTAATGTCCCTTTAAAAAAATGCTTTACATTTTTTCTGATCTCTGCATGTGTGTGTGATAACATTCCAAAAAAAAGTTGCCCAAAGGCAGCTTGTTCTTGCCTAATTTGACATCTTGAAAGAAAGGACTTGCTTTTTATGGCAACATGCGTATTTCAACAAAAGGTGAAATGAGAATTTTGAGGACAATAATTAGAAGTCTCTAGACCCTCAGTTTGTATTTTCCTCTTTTTAAAAAAAACGACATCTGAAGAGGGAGGTCTTATTGGAAATAATGAAAATGAAAAGTCAGAGTGCTCAAGAGTGAATCTCATTAAAATCTCCCATAGCTGCATTATCTTGATTACTTTTGCTTTAAAAGTGCTCTTATCTGAGATGCCCAACTTACAGTTGGGCATACTATTGATTGTGGGTGGTAGGTAGAAAGTAATTTCACTTCCTGTACTAACAATATCCTTAGGACCTCTGAAGTTGTTCTGCAGTCAGCTTTATCCATATTACACTAATAAATATGAGAACATTCTAGCTCATGCATTTCAAGAAAGATTGATGTATCATTTAAATAAATTTCTCTTTAGTATCAGCTTTACAAGAGCCTACAGCTATACCTCCTCAAGCTATGATCTCATTGCAGTCTAATCAAGGCTGAGCTTGGCTGGTATTTCAGCAAGATTTCCAAGTGAAACCTGGACTGTTGCAAGAAGTTTTGTTGTTGATTTAGTAGATAGAGTTCTTGTCTCCTGAATCAGTGCTGAATTCATGCCCCAGCTGGAGGTGTCTTTTAAAAAGGAGTGTCAGACAGACTCAGAACTTCTATTTTCTTTATTCCACTGCATTTTCATAACGTGCTTCTGTCTGTGGTTAGGTGTGAATTGTAATTTGTTTGACCTAACAATCGTTTAAATTGTATAAAGAAATGCTTCTCTATTAATTGGCTGCAAGACTTCACCATGAGACTTGTATTAATTTGTTGCTTCAGTAGTAAGTGATTATTCTTTTAGTTAGATAATTCTTTATTCTTTGGCCTTAAACACATAACTAAAAGCAATTACTTGCACCACCATACTGCAACAATATTTAGGGTGGAAAAGAGCTTCATTGATGCTGTATACAAATGTATAAAAAAATATAATCAAACACAAATACCAGTTTCTTCCCTCAGGGTAGGTGTTTGAGGTGAGCTGCATTGTTTGTAGACACTAACAATTCTTAAACTTGGCTGTGAAGCTTGATGTCCAGAAAACCTGCATTTACCAGTAATCCTGTGAAATTCCTGACTGCTTCAACTTAAATGCAGCCATTGGTGTAAATAGCTGATTTAGAAGTTCTTAGGAGGCATTGTACTAGGGCCAAGAAAGAATTCTAATCTAGGTCTCTGTATCCCAACAAATTTCATTCACTTCCTTCAGTTCTGGAAAGATAACACGTGGAAGTTTATTCATTCTGTTTTGTTTTCTATTCATTTTCTCTTGGTCATTAAACCCAGGTAGAATTACTGACCTGTATGGGTGAGAATTTTAACAAGTGTATTAGTGAACAGTTTTGAAAGAATGTATCAGCGCATGTTCTGTGTTTCTTTTGAAACGTTTATTCAGCTTATCTTGCAAGAGGGGCTAATGGTCTGAGTTGGATCTTTTTGTGTTGTTCAATTTGATAGTGAAATATTAGGATATAATGTGTATACATTAAAATGAATGTTTTAGGCTTGAAATAGTATCATGTAGCTATTTATATTCCCCTCCCTGCCAAATATGTTAAAAATTGGGCTTTTTGCAATGCTATAGAAACTGTTATGGGTGATGTTTTCCTTGGAGTCTGGTTGTTAGATCCCAGGTTTCTGTTATTGGAAGAGGAGTTGGCTTGCTTTGGTGCAGGAAGATCTTATTGCTTTTAATTTGGTAAGCTAGTTGATGAAGGGAATGGTCTCAGTTTTAGTGCTTTAATGACTAATGAATAACCTCTTTATTATGACTGTTAATTTACTGGCAGAATGGAGCCCACCACCTTCATATATGGTGTGGAAGCTTGAGAGGTTGGTTTTGCAGGGTTGCTTGTTTGGTTTGGTTTGGGTTTGGTGGTGGTTTTTTTTTGTTTGGTTGGTTTTGGTTTTTTGTTTTGGTTTTTTTTTTGTTTGTTTGTTTTTGGGGGGTTTTTTGTTATTTGTTTTGTTTTTGTGAGGGCTTTAACAGTTGAAATGGCACCAGTTTTGGAAGTTGCATTAAAAGTTATGTTGGATATTGCCACATGTGATCTAAAAACTGTAAGGAGTTGAAATGAAAAGATAGTTTAAAGGCTTGAGACTTCAAAAGTCTCAAGTCAGTTGAGTTAGGAGCTTAGCAGTCAAACAGCATGAGAGTGGGGTTTAATGGTGTGTGCTTGCAGTACTGAAATTGCAGTCTTCCTTTGTGCCTTTCACACTACATTTCAGAAGAAAAATCTTCCAGAGGACTCAGAGTGCTCTGTTTAAAATCAGAACCAAGAAACTTCATTACTACAAGTGAACTTCTAACTTTTGGATATACTGGTTGCTTCCAAATTGTTTTTTATCTCCTCCGCATTTCCCTCTTTCAGCTGCTTGGGCAAAAACTGTCAAATTTATCATGATTTTTTAGTTTGAAAGAAAATACAAACAGAATCATTCATGTGTGTGGAGTCTGCCAGAGGAATTGTTTTGTGGGAATAGCTACTGCAATAGGAGTGAGACAGCTGGATTGACTGTTAGCATGTTTGGTCTGTTAAAGGACAATTTAAACTTTTCTGGTTGTTAGTTCATACATATGCTAATGTGTACTTTTCAGTATGAATTTTGGATGCTGTCATAGACATTAGCGTGGAAATAAGAGATCTGCAAGACACCTCTAGTTATTGCTTGCTGTTATCAGAGGTTTGCCAGTAATGCAGTTTATCTAGATATCCATCATGTTTATGGTTTTGTTTGTTTCTTTTTTAAGAGGAAAACCAGTGTGGGTATGTGTGGTGTTTATGCATATGCTACATATGCTTTACTCAGTTACTCAATAGACTGTACTTATTTTTATCTGCAGACCTCGAGTCATTGTATGTTCTCCTGCTTAATGAGTGTTTAAAGTATGGGAATGTGGAAAGAATAGGGTAAATGGGAGTTGAAATGTGGCTGTGAATAGATTAAAGGAAACAACTGTTTGGTAGTAACAAAGCCAATATTTTACATGTGAGCTGCTTTCTTCTCAAGAAAAGCTATTTGTGTTTAGTCTTCTTAAGCATTTATAATCTATACATAGATTAGCTAATATGTATATGGATCTAGTTCTGTGGGTCAGTTTGTCATAGAAGTTTGAGACAGGTCCTATATATCAAGGAGATATTTTACTTGCTGTGCATTTAAGAGATACAGTGGATGAGGATTTTCACAGGTAAAGTAAAAATTAATGCAGTTATACTGAGACTTCATTTAATCTATGTGGTCTTGCTTTCAGCTGTCTATTTTGAACCTGTTTGGTATTGATGTCTCTCTATAAAACCTAACATAATTCTGGACTTTTGGGATTGGGCTTGTTTTTAGTTTGGGGTTTTTTTTTGGGGGGGGATGTTTGTTTACCTTTAAGATAAGGAGCAATCTTGGAAGCTTTCTAATTCCACATAGCATAATATTTTCAGTTCCCTAAAGGTTATGAAAGTGGTGTGCTGTGCTCTCCTTATCCCCCTCATACCCTCTCCAAGAATATTATTGCTACTCTGGGGAGGAATTGTTGGGAGTTGTAATTTTTGTACTACTTCTAACTTCACAGATATGGTCATATACAAGCAAGAGAAAATGTAAGGTTTTTGAAATGGGTAACTGAATGTTTTGTGTTTAAATGCATTCATTCAGTGGCAGGAATAGTCTACAAAGTTTTGAACTGGAATCAGTTTTCAAAAATCAACTTGATGGACTTCTGAATGTTTTGCCAAGCAGCAGACTTCTGCTGGTGTTTGTCTAGGTTTGAGATGAATGTTTGCTAGAAGGAGATAGTTTTGTAGTATTTAAATTAGACAGGACTTAAGTGCTCTGAATTTCTGGAGGTGTCTGCCACTTGCTGTCAACTGTGTGAGAAGCTGAGGAAACTCCTGGTTCCTCAGCACATACCTAGATCTTCCATGGGTACCTGTAGTAAGGTGAAATATTACTGAGCAAGATCGTTTCTTATTTGCAGTGTGTATGTGGCTATATCTAAAATATTTTTTAAAAATTTATTTCTCTGATTGTTTCTGAGCACAGCTTTTCATTTTGATTTATCTAGCTGATCAGGGGAGAGTTGTTACCTACCAAGGACAACATTTATGAACTTAGGAGAGAACTTCCTTCCTTTCTCCATAAATTAATACAGTATTAGTGTTCAGTCTCTGATTGATTCAGGGTGTTAAGCACAGATCTCTTATTGCAGATAAGAGAATGGCATCTGCCACATAGTTTTTTGGGGGTTTTTTTAAGTGGCCTTTGAGTGTATCTGAAGGTCTTTGTGGTATGCTGGACTCCTCCAGGCAGAAAGACCCAACTTGCTGGTAAGTGCTGGAAATATAGCAAATTGCAGCTTTGAGAAACCAAATAGCTTTTGTCAGGTACACAATTCTTGGGTTGACTCTTAGAGTAGAAACAGATGGAGTTGAGTGTTTGATGATAGAAAAGAGGTGGTTATTTCAAAGTTCCTCCAAACCCTGATGAAATGCCAAAATCTACTGAAAGGTTTGAGCTGTTTAGTCAGAAGCTCAGTAGTATTGGCACTGAGGGGATCGCCTCACATTCTGTCCCTCTACTTCTCCTACCTCACCCCATAGAAAGGAAGACTTCCCCTCTGCCACCAGCCCTGCTTTCTCCCCATTTAAATCTGTCCATTTCTAAATCATTAGGTTCTTTGAAATGTTTAAATTCCTCTTTCTTACTTAGAAATATCTATTAACTGATATGTGAACTAGGAAACACATTATCACGTTTCTTAGATACAGATTTTCTGAAGAGCTGTACTTAATAATGAGGATTTTTTTTTTTAAAGACATAGAGTGGCCTGTTTTTCAAGGTGGTACAAAAAAGGGTGGGATGAATCTTAGTGTTTGAAAGCTAGAAATGGGTAACATAGTAGGGAAATGTACTTCAGTGCTTGAGAGGCTGTATCCCTTTGGATAGCTAGTAACAGTGCAGGTTCATCCATTCTTGCAGTCATTTCTCTAGCTGAGTGACCTCTCAGAAGGAAAACGGGTCATGATCAAGGGTGTTCTTGTTATTGTGATTGCAGGTGGCTTTATTGGATCTTTTCTTTGCTCCAGGCTCTTTGCTGTTCTAAACATGATGTCAATCATGTTTATAAGTTCTAGATCATTTCTGTACTCACAGTACAGAAAATACTCTAGACGTCTGCTGTGCATTTGTGTCATCTACAAAAACTACATGTTTAATGTTCTGGTAATAGTAGAGAGACATGTCTGAGCAGTTTGGCAGAGAGTCTAAGAATGCTTTTGCTGATGTGTGAAGGTGAATTCATTTTGATTTTGTGGGACCTGTAGCATAACCTACTGAAACTAAGCTGTTTTTTTTTAATAATAGAAGTGCATGAACTTCATTCTAAGTTGTGCTTTGAGTGTTTGGGTTAGTTGTTTTTTTTTTTAATGAAAAAAGATCCATGTGAAACTTACTTGAAAAAATACCCAGAGCCTTTTAAAATGGTCAAACTTTTAAATTTTAGATTAACAAGTTCTTTGTCCTCAGTCCTTCTAGTATATTCTCTCCATAATGGAATTGCAGTCAAGTCTGGATAGTTGAAGGAGGGAGGGATCTGTCTATGGGGAGCATGAAAGTACAGGAAATTTGTTTAGAAGTGATGCACAGGTACCTACTGCTGTACTTGAAATTGCAGTTTCTGTACTTTTCCTCTTCAGTAAAATATGCTTCTTCTCAAAAAACATTCACAAAGCTATACAAACAGATTATTTTGGCTTTTTTTCCTCTCTCTTCAGATAAAACATACTTCTCTACACAGTTGCTTTGAAAATTTCCATCATAAATTATGAAATAAAGCAGTGTCTCTCCGTTTCCTAAATACATATAAACTAGTCAGCATTCTTTAGGAAATAACTTTCTGATTTGGTTCAGTGAATACTGTTTGGGAATAGCAATACTTTATTTGGAAGCTGTGTATTTCTCATTAAAATACTCTAGTATTTTAGGATAGTATCATAGAAACATGATTTAATGACAGAGGAAGTGAAGTGCTTCCTACACAGTGTCAGTTAGTCATCAGTGTGTTAATTTTCTTAAACAAATTACATGCAAAAATGGGTTTGTGGGTGTTTAGCTGGCTGATATCTGATGTAGTGAATTATACAACTCCTGATGAGTATTTGGATTCTGGATAATGCAATAATTACAGTATTGCAAACTTTTTTCTTTTCTCTACAAATACATATTTTGTTGACCCAGAAGAAAGCAGAATATTAGCTTTTCTGCAGAAACATTTCTAATTGTCTCCTTTTATCTTTTACATGGAATAGCAAAACATCCATTTCACAGCCATCCATTCAAGTAAAAGAAAGATGCAAACATACTGTGTTGACATAAAGTAGTGTTTTATTGGGTCTTTATATGTGGAAAGAATTTTAGGTTAACAGGGAGAACTTGAAGCTTCATGTGTCTGTTAAACATAATTATTGGTTTGCATAGTTAACTCAAGACTTAAGAGAACTGTATACTTTAAAAAACAGCTTTTATAAACAGTTTGTAATCTTCTTCTTACATGACTATTTTGGTCAAGTGCCTTTATTTCCAAATAAAAAGGCTCCTGTAAAATTAAAAAACAGTGTCTTGTTCTGTGGCTGGGAGATATGATATAAATACTGAATTCTCTTAAATGCAACTCTCATGTCATGATGCTTCTCCTAAATTTCAAAAAATTGGTAGAACACAACTTTTAAGTTCCGAAGTAATTTTCCCCCCTTTAAACGATGTATTCTTACTATGTATAAAACTTTTTTACTTGTTATTCTTTTCCCTTTATCCTGTCTTGTAAAAATTAACATGGAACAACTTGCATCAAACTACTTATAAAATGGAAACTCTAGTGATCTATTAGTAAAATAAGTTTTTTCTTACACTTTTTACCTTCTGGGAACTTGATGTTTTTCCTGACTGCTGGGGAAGATTGCTATCACAAGCAGGGAGTAGGGCCGTGCCTTTTCTGACACCTTGGAGACCTGAGGAGTTTCTGTAATTACTCAGTCTCTTGTTAGGGAGGGGTGCAAGACAACTCTTTTATTGCTCAACTGAATTTCTTCTGTCTGATTCAGGAAATCATCATCTTAACAAATATTGTAGCTGTGACCTGTTATGTCAAAGATGTCGGTGATCAGAATATGCAAGTGAAGATGCATGTGGCTCTTTGGTGGTTGTTTGCTCCCTTGAAGCCATTAAAGGGTCTGAGTTGGCAAATCTTCAACACAGAGCCCTGTCAGAAGCAAAGAACTGGAAATTTACTGCATTGAAAATTGGGAAATCTCGTAAATTAATTACCTCTTTTGCTACGGGTTGCTTGTGTACCTCTGTGGAATTGTCTGCTTTGCCTCTGGTGATGAATAGATGTAATACAATTTCACAGAAGTCTTGTTTCTCATGAAACAGACCTGATGCAGAAGGGCTGAAATATTACAGTGACAAAGACTTTATAGTCTTTCTATTAAGACCTAGAACACAGATATTTGAAAACCCTTGGGGTACACAGAGTTGTGTCAAAAGGCTATAGCTATGTGATTCTGTACATTTTTCTTCACAGCAGACATAAGCACAAAGTATTGTTTTATCTACAGTGTTCATCATAAGTAATATATCAAAGTGTACAGTTAGATTTGTGTTTACAAAATTAAACCCAGTACCTACCTAAAATGCACAGATGCTTCTGGTGCTTCAGAAGGTTGAAGAATGATTATTTGTTTGAGGAGTGAGGTGAGGCAGCACCTGAGTGTGAGGCAAAAAAAACCCCAGTGTGGACTACTTATATAGTATGTCAGCCAGCCATTTGAAACAATTGTTGGTAATAAAATTTCATAAGGAAATATATTTTTGTAGCTAAAATGTGTCCTTCCTGACCACTTGAATTTCCTTCGATTTCTGATGATTGTCACGCACTTACAGCTCTATAATAGAAAGATACTGTCAATGATGAAGATCGATGATGATTTCATCAATTGTCTAAGGTGTTGGCACAGCATACAAGTTTCAGCAGAATGAGGAGAGCATGTGCATGTTTTCTTCTAACTGCAGACAAAATAAAAAAATGTAGTTTGTCTGCACATTCCTAGCAGTAATTGGAGGCTACTGTCTGTATTGTGTCAGTTGGTTCCATCACCCTGGACTTCATCCGAAAGGTGTTGGGCTAGTGTGGGCTCCACCTTAAATCCAGTGCTGCAAACATCAAGTCTTTAGCAACCTGGTTTATTTTGCTGAAAGCTGACTGGGGAAATGTTGCATGAGCAATTTAATTAAGTGATTAGAGGGAGTGGAGATGAGCAGCAGGGAGTGGCAACATCTTGGTATAAAGTCACATGCTCTGCAGTGACTAACAGGCTTTAGTCCAGCTGACTTCCAGTGAAAATTAAATTCAAGTACCAAAATAATTTTGAAAATGCTTATCTGCTGTTTTCTAACTTTTGAATTTTCATTAATGAGTAGTCTGAATCTAAAATGTGTTCACCTCTCTTCTGAGGACAGAATGGGCATAACTATTATTAATACCAGAGTAAAAAGAGAACTATTTTGCTTGTTTTTATTTTTGGCTATCAAAAAATACTTGACATTTGACTATCTAGGAGAGCATGTTCACTAAATCAACACTAAATTAAGTCATGACATATTATAGTTGGGTCTGCATCTCTTATAGGAACTTCTTTGCCTAAAACTTTGGAATTTTCTGGTCCATTCGATTGATGCTGGGTGCAGTTTTTTATGGCCAAGTTTTCTTCTGAATTTGGTGAAATTTCTGTGAAGATTTTTTGGGCCTCTTGTTTTCATACTAAATAAAATTGGTTTTAAACCTTTCAATACCATGCTGCTAGTAATTATCGCTTTTAAAAAATGCTTTTGAACTGTGCACTGAATTTTATTTTTCTGATTTGTGTAAATCTGTTGACTCTGAATGCCCCATCCGTGGGAGTGTTCCAGGCCAGGTTGGGTGGGTCTTTGAGCATTGTGATCTAGTGAAATGTGTCCCTGCCCATGGCCAGGGTTTTGGAACTAGAAGATCTTTACAGTCTCTTCCAAACCATTCTATGATTCTATTTGTCCATGAAATTTAGCATTAGCATGTTATCCTGCATGGTTGTAAGGAATGTGGGCTAGGGTTGTATATGTGTAATAATCACAGAAGTCTGAAATAATTTTACAGAGTGATCTGGTCTTTACATTTTAAATTCTTGTAATAGTTTTGGAGTTATTTTGCTTTTACTTACTGTTTTTTAAGAGAAGACAAAAGAAAATTGGCATCCTAATAGTGTCTATGTAATTTTATCAGCTGAACTGCATTTTCCAAACTAATTTTCCTGTGATATTCAGCATTAGAAGGTGACTGGGGTACCTTGTGCAATGGGTTTAGGTTTCTCCTTTGCCAAAATAATGTTTGGATTCAGGAACCTGGTCTCCAGGTTCTGGAGGGGGTGTGTTGTAATTTCTTTCTGGTGCTTGGGCTCATACTTTACTGAATTTCCTTTAACTCATTTGAGTGCTACCTCTTCTTACCTAAAAGTCTTTTTCCTTTGTCATTCTCTACATGAGTGATTCTGAATTCCATTCAATAGTCAACATTTTCTTTCTTTACCTGTTTCTTTCACTATGCTATTTCTTTCTCTAGCTCCAAAGCTTGTTTTGCCTTCAAAGCCCAAAGCCGACAAAATGTTCAGCATGAGGGACCTTCTCTCAGGACTTGCAGTTGATTGAGACTTCTAATAGATGGATACTTTTAAAGGTGAAAAGACATGAGGTATGACATTGTGGATGCTGTCTGATTACTTCTTCCCCTGAAGGAGGGGAAGTGTTTCACTAGAGCGTTTCAAATGTAGTTGCTAGTTTTACTTCTTAATATAAAGATTTCTTTTCTTAATTTTACTTCTTCATTTGTTTCTTTGAACTGGGTGAACCATTTCAGTTGAAATGTAAGAAAAATCAGTGTTTGAACCTAACATGTACAATGGAGATTTTCTGCCTAATTGAAGTATGGCAAATTCATCAACCACTGAAAGAAAATATGATCTCATAATAGAGGCATTGAACAACTTTGATTAGTGAGGTGGTTAATTACTGAAATGGATCTTGGAGTAAGATAAGGACACAAGACAATTTTTGTAAAACCATGGCTTAGATACTACTTTATTAGAAAGGTGTAGTATGTAAATAAGAGCAACAAAACAATGTTTGTACTTTCTATACCATGAATTTAAATACAAATGAACAGGAAGTCAAGAGCTTGCAGGAAGAGCAGTGACTTTTATGTTTTTTGTAGTTGCGTTTGAAGTTAATCAGTCTGGTTTTTTTAATTCAAAGCCAGAGTACACATAACAAACTGTGACCTGAAAAAGTATCCTGTGAATTTTGGTACGCGAGAGAGCACATTGCTTTTTCTCTATCTCTGTGAGTCATGCGGCTAAAACATCTCGTCCAGCTTTAGTTTTGAAGACAAAAGTGTGTGGCAAGCTTAGGGGATGTTTTGTAGTGTTTGATGATAGTTGTCTGGGTACTGATTAAATTTTAGTAAAGCACTAGAAAAATGTGTCTCCTTTCTGAGATATTCTGAGGGTTATTTCCCTTTCTGATTAGGCTGTGAGTTGAGGCAGTAGGATCATGACTTGCAGTAGTTAGGCATTTTAAACAACAGAGCTAGCTTTAATGTACAGTGTGAGAAAAGGAATTTTCCATTCTTGAGTACATGTTATGAAAGCTTGCAGTTTTGGAAGGAAAGCAGGAACACCTTATGACCTCCAGCATATTCAGGGGTTTGGTTTTGAGGTTTTTTCTTTTAAAAAAAAAGTGACAGTTCAAATGCATTTTGTTCTTATTTGATTTATGTTCACAGATCCATTTCCTGAACTGACCAAAAGTCTGATAATGGATGCCAGTTTCTTGAAAGGTTTCAAAGTTATGTATTAAAATTAAACCTTGAAGTTCATAACCTTTGCTTACTGAATGCTGGAGCTCGTTCTCAAAGGAATGGGAAAAAACTCAAACCTGTAAGCTGTTATCTCAGTTATTGCACCTCAGTAATGCAGTGCAGGTTGTGCACATGAGATGGGGACTTCCCCCCAAGGCAAGAAGAGACCAAGTTTTTAATGTGAAGCTGGAGATGCAGTGGCAATGAAAGAAGGGATAGTGCAGGGTTTTGGGTGTTACAGCCAAGGTTGCAGTCACCATAAATTGGCAGGTTTTTTAATCCTGGTGGTGACAATTGACACAAGCTTCCAGTTTATTAAAAGTATGTTGAAAATCTAGTATGGTGCTGGAGAACAGCCAAAGTTACTTAAAAACTGACAAAATGTATTTTACTCAAGGAAATGGAAACACAGACCGCAATTCAATGGATTTTTAATCTTAAGAAACTTGAAGACTTGGCCATGTTTGAAATAATAGTAATGGTTTCTACTCTTAAGGAGTATGTCTTGGAGCTTTGTTCTTACATTTGCTTTTGCTTGGTGGCTTGTTGTTGTGATTTTTTTTTTTTTGTTTGTTTTTTTTTGAAGGGTACTTGCTCAGTGCAAAAGAATTTACTGGTTCAGTGTACCTGGAAGAAAGCAGATCAGAAATAAAGCTGGATTGTGAACTGATGGACCCTTTTAGTATGTTGTCCATTCACAGTTTCTGTAGAAACAAAAAACTACATTGGGATTCAAAACCAAAAAACTTGAATTGCATGGTGGCAGGGTAAATTCTGTTAAATTATAGGATCTGTAATCTATCAAGTTGTTAATTACTCACGGGGCAATTGAGCAATGAAAGTTTTGACTGATACCATTCAGGTTAATAAGGAAAAAATGGGTTTTGTTTTGTATTGCATTGTGTTTGCAGGATACTCAGATGAAAATATATGGCTTTGTTGATAGTTAAGCACAGCTTTGAATCCCTGTTTTTCATGATCATAAGATTGTTTATATAAGATATGAGATCAGGCCCTACTCTGAAATAGTACATTTTTATTTATCAGTTAAACTCCAGATCACTTTTGAGATAATAGAGGATAGTGTTGGAATTTCTTCAGTCATTCTTTTTATTTATCCCTATTTTCTTCTTTTAAAGGACTTAGCTATAGCTTCAGTATCTGGAAAAAAATTAATGAAACTACTTAGATGCAAGTTATAATTAAAAAGATTATACTTAATGTCATATCTCTGTGATTTTGAATACTGTATTATTTCCTGCTCTTGGTGATTCTTAGTCTGATGCTGAGTGTCATAGTAGTGTTTGGAGGTAAAGCTTTCTTTGTCTAGCCTTCTCTGTGGTGTATATGAAAATTCTTTAAAAAATCCATTCTCTTTATGAGGACCACCTTAGCAGTAAAAAAAACCAAAAACAACTCCTTAAAGTCTTTAGGGTTGAAACCAAAATGGCATTTAATTTTTAATTGTAATTCCCTACTTTTCTCATTGCTGTACATTGTTTATAGAGTTTGATGCAATGTGTCTGATGGTGTGTAAATGTATTTGAATCGTAACCTGTTTTTAATGAAAACAAAAAGATTGAACAACCTGTTCTAGTGGAAGGTATCTGAGCCTGTGGCAGGGGGAGGAACTAACCCTTCCAACCCAAACTATTCTATGATTTTGAGATGTGATGTACTGTGTACCAGGTAGGAAAATGCTTAAAATTTCTTTGGTGTTAGAGGTATAACAAGCCTCAGTGCCTGTTTCTTCCAAGATACTCCTCTTGCTTGGGGTTGCCTTTGGGTGGAGACCTGAGGGTGTGCAGCAGCACTGGAGGTAATTATAAGAGATGACAATAGCAGCAACTTGTGGTTATCTCTGTGGCTGTATCAGTTTTGTGCAGGTAATTCTCACAAGGAAACCTTCCTATGGGCGGCTGCGTCACACTGGCGTGCAGCTGCTCTGCTGTAACCTGGCTGGAGCCAGCCTGGGACTCCTTGCGCGTGGGATTTGTATCAGGACATAGTTTCTGGTTGCTTGGTAGTTTCAGAGGGAAAGATCTGTGGGGGGAAAAATAAATGTGGCTAATAGATTTGCAAATGTGATGAGCTCTTAACATACAGGTCATGAACAATAATGATGTATTGGCTACCCCACTGATGAGGAAAACATCTTGGTTTTGCCAATCAAAGATTTCCATTAAGGGCTAGACATATTTTTTCCTGGTTTGTGGCAGTCTTTGTGTAATGATTGTTGCAGAAGCATCTCTGTATATTCTCAGAGAGCAACTTCTAATTTGTTCCACATTTAAAATTTCATACATTTAGAGACAACCAGTATTCTCAGGTCTTAAAGAACATACTCTGGTGGTTCAGAGGGAAAAAGTAGTTACAGGGTCCTTCTGGAAAAGTTAGGGCACCAGTAATTTCAGTTGAAGGTATATTGCCTAAGAAGATTCCTGTTCATTTTATTTAGGTGTGCCTTTATGGATTCACTGCAAGCAAGGCGAAAACTTGTGAATTATTTTTATTTAGTCATAAGTTCGTGTAATTTTGTTTTGCCACAACGTGGCCTTGGTATTCTGAGATCTTGCAAAAATTGAGTATTTGTCAGCTTTATTTAGGGACTGGAGTCGCAATTTCCTCATGAAGCTTTAAAATTCTCAGCTGAAATTCTTCTATTTCATAAATGGTAACTGTTGGTGCTGGTAGAGTCTGTTTGTGATGAACCTCTGTCAGTATGTGCTGACAAAATGGTGATTTATCTACTGTCCAGTCCAGATCAGAGAGCCTGATAAGTTAGCAGTGCTTTCCAGTCAGTAATATTTCATTTTTATTTTTAATAAGTAGCAATACAGATTTGTATCAATTAATTTCAAAAGCTTCTGTTTGACTTTGGATTGTAAGTACACTCAAAATACTCTCAGTATTTTATACTCTTACTGCTCCACATACAGTGCTGCCATGAATATCGCAGGCTAATTGGTACCACACAGTTTAAGGATTTTTATATATTGCCTGTATTTCTTTTCCTTCATCATTCAGTGTTTGCTCTTGTCTTCAGAGTTAGACCTCTGTTGTTTTTGTAGCTCCTTCATTTGAGATTGCCATCCTATGAATGTCTCTTCTATGAATGCAGTCTTCCAGTACTGCATTTCCAAACCTGCTTAGTCCTGAAAACAACATCTGTTGCTCTTGACTATCACCATGTTGCTTAGAGACATCATGACCTTATACCTCTTTCTGAAAATGCCTTACCTGTAATTGTTGACAGCATCCTCTACTTCTAAATCAAAAAAGAAATTATTTTTTGTTCTTCTTGACTTGCTAAACCTGCATTTTGGAGTAGCTGCTGTATAGGCAACTTAATGTACTCTGTGTTATGGATTGATTTCCTCCATTTTCCTCCTTAGCATTGTGAGACAGGGATATTGTCTGGGTGGGCATATCTCTTGTATCTAGGATCATGAGGACAGCTGTACTGAATAGGGACAAAGTCTACTGGACCTAGTTTCCTGTTTGTGGAAGTAGCTAAGGATTAGTTCTGATAATAATAACTGAGGAATAGTTCTAAGAAGCAGAAGTTTAATGTAATTGTAGAATTATTATTTCTCTTTCTTTCACTTTTGATACAGTTTTTTAGTAGAAAGGTAGGGATGTCTGAATTGTTTGTGTTTAAGTTAATTAGCAAATTCATGGCAGGACACCTTTTTTTTTTTTTTTAACTCACTGTATTTTTGAACTTTTGCCTTTCTCAGTATCTACTGGCAAGGTTTCCTATCTGCTTTTAAGAAAATAATGCTATTTTACACAGCTGTAACTGGCTTTGTTATAACTGAGAAATAACTGGCCTTCTCAATTTTGTGGATTCAAAATAGTGTGTTACAGTGTATTATATAATAATTCTTCTTGCTACATCTTTTCTAAGCTCAAATTTGTCCTGAGTAAATTGTCTTCATGAAGGTTTTGGGTCAGTATCTCTGACTAGCCTGTTCTGCTCGCTTATGTTTTAAATTCTGCTGGATTCTAGTTTGGGGGGGATTACATGAAACTCTGTTTACAAAAACACAGGGAATTGAATGACACAGGACCATCATGTGACTGAAAGAGCAAGCTATTCCCTTTCTGGTCATTCCAGTTGCTTTATTTACTTGGTTGGTGGTGACCACTGAACTCCTGTTTTCAGAGCACAGCAGAGCATGATGCAAATGATGATCTCTGGCATGCCCAGAGAGCCTTGCCTTGGGTCGTGTTTGTTGTGCGTGGGTGTGTGTGGAGTTTTGTGTGTCTGTTCCCTTATCTACAGTGACCTTAAGCAATTCAGTCTTCATTGCATGGCTCTTTGCAGCCAGTGTAGCTTTGACTAAGTCAGGTAGTCTTACATCACTGACAGACTTTGTTCATCCTCTTGCAGATCAATTGAAAAAAAAAAAATTACTAAAAATACAACATGAACAAAACTCAGAACTAAAACTCCTAAAACCAGAAATACTGAACAGCACAGACCATAGTGTAAATGCCAGTGACATGCTTTTGATATCCTTTCAATATTGTGTAACTGGCCTTTTAATTTCTATTCCTTGTTTTCTCCTGACTAGGCTTTTAGAGGGGAATTATTTTTAATCCTATGACAGCAAAGTTTCTTGTAAAAGTTTTGTTAAACTTTTGTTAAACTACTTACAAAAAAGTAAGAAACCATTTCTGGGAGAAAAAAAGTGTAGTGTATTGTTCAGATAATTCTTTCCGTTGAGTTGGAAAGAATGTAACTCAAGTACAAGGCAGAACCTTGCAGAAATCACCCTTTGCTGTTGCCTCCCTTGTTTTACTAATGCCATATCTTCTGTAGTGTGTAAATTGGTTGAAACTAGTAGTCATGGGCTTGCCCTTATTTTCTCTGCACTTTTGTGGGGCTACTGTAGACATTAATATATTGCCTTCATTTTGTGAGGTAGGAAGGTTGTTTTAAATGAGGGGCCATACTCTGCAGTAGGAGTTGCTTTAAAACGTAGCCTGGTCTTGATTTTTTGAAGGTTGTGGTGGGATCTTTTTCCTCCCTCTTGCTGTTGCATCAGTGTGACTGTTCTAGTGATTCTCCATTTTGTAAGAAATTATTCTGGTATATGGGAATTTCTAGGTTTGTCTCTGAAACTTTTTCTCTTTAAAATTTTACAGAATACTCCACGTAACCATTAGTGGTAATTCAGCATTTTGCTGAGTGTTTATTGCACATAAATTGTTACTCGGGATCTGTAGAGATTGTGCATGCAGATCTAAATTATTTATTTTGACTTCTTCAATCAAATACTGAGGCTTGAGGCTCTTGATCTCCAAAATTCTCTAGTTCAGTTCTTGACATGTGTTAAAATAGCAGCATTGTGACTTTAAGGGAGCAGGAAAGACTGTATACAAAATGAAGTTACATGGTCCTGATGATTTTAGAGAGTGACCTGAAATGAAACCTGTCTTGCAGTGTGAGCAATGGGTCTGTGCCAAAAGCAGATTTTACAAGCAGCTATATTTTCATTCTGTCAGTGCTCCTATACCTTGTTTATAAGACATAAGCCTATCCATTTTATGATCAGGGATATTTACCAGCAAAATTTGAGCATTACTTCAGGGTTTGGGGCTTTTGCGTGTGTGTAGTCTCATGGAATAACAGACCATAGCCTATTTTTTTTTATAAATTATTAAATATTCTTTATTGCTTAATTGAATCATTTATCTTGTCTTTCTCAGAGGAAGCTGTTTCTTAGTAAGACAGTCCTATTTTTTAGACTCCTGTCCAACCAGTCCTGGATTTGCTGGACAGTCCTTTCCTAAAAGCTTTTTCAGATCGTATTCTGATTCTGAGGCTTGACATTTGATACTCGCTGGGCCCAAACCCACTTGCATGCATTGATAATGCTTTCTGTGTTTCTTCAGTATGTTCATTTTCTGTCTGTGGTGTAGAATTGCCTGGCTATATTTGTTTTTCTCCACTTGTCTCAGTGCTTGGACAACATAATTCACTTATCTGGCATTGACTGGGTAGGAACACCATTTGCTTTTCTCAGGCCCAAGGAAGCAGCATGTCTTTTGTTCTGCGTTAAAGCAGAGTTACAATGTTGCTCCCTTATTTAAAGAAGAGTTCTGACCTGTGAGTTAGCCTTTTGAAATGACAAGTCTTAACATAATTATGTTTTTTTTTTTTTCAAGGCATCTTGTGACAAAGTAGAGATTATTGGAAAATAAGGGCATGTAAGGTTATGTTGTGAACTAGCTATTACCTGGGGGCCTGGATCCTGTTTCAGGATTTGTTAAAAGGTCCCCACTACTTTCTTTGAATCTCATTTTGGCAAAAGAAACTTCAGTGTAAGATTGAGGCATTCTTTTTAATCTCCTTTTTCTATTATTTTGTCACACCCTTGTTCACTTACATGAACTCAGCTGTGCTTTGGAGAAAATATCATTGCTCCCAGCCTACTGTGTGGGCTGGCTGGTTGGAGAATACAGCAGGCCGGCATCTTAGCTGTGGGTTTGATTTACTGTAAATGGGCTAATTACCCATGAGGTGCCATACTGCTGTGTTTGTGTGTAGGGAAGCTACATATGGGTAAGCCTGAGTTGCTTACAGTTTTCTGTTTCTGTCCATTGATTTGCTGTAGTTAGATATAAGGAGGTAATAGTCGTGAAACAAAACTTGAAATAAAATGCAGAAAAATCAGCAGGACAGCTATTTTGTGAACTGCTCACCTTGTGTTCAAGCATTTCTGGATATTTTTAAAATATAATACTAGCTCAGATTTTTGTGTTTTGCTATTAAATAACTGAGAACTGTGATTTTTTCTGGAGAGTCTTAATAAAGATTAATTGATGGCAGTTCTGTGTTTAACTCTTTCATGCAGAGAGACTTAAAAGCTAAGTGTTCTGGTACTTTTGAAGAAGGAATAGAGCAGCAGTTTGTTATTACTATGATTGAGGTAAATTGGGCTGTCTTAAGCGTGTCATTACAAACCCACTATCTTTTGGTATTTGATTTTTTTTTCCCTATTTGAAAGAGAGAAAATTTCTTGCAAAGTATTTTCTAATTGCAGGACCTCTCTTCTGTAACAGATTTAAAACAGTGTTTTTAGAGACAAGCACTAAAAATCTTATACTAGCAACATTTGCATATCAGTCTGTTCATTACAAGACAGAAATTTGCTCTCCAGCCTTATCCTTTACTATTTTGTACCATATGTAGCCAATTAAAAAACAAGGTAAGAAAATATTGTTAGCTTTTTTTTTTATATATATAAATAAATGGAAGTGAGCATAATAGCAGCCAAAGGAAACATTCCTCTGTGATTGCAGCAAGGTTTGTCCAAAATAATAGGGTTTGTATTTTGTAAATGTTTGGTTTGTCTCTGATGTTTAACATTTTAGGCTCTTTAATGTATGTGGGTGCATACCAGGTTAAGTGTAAAATTTCAAAACCCATTGGTGGAAGTCTTGTAAGACAGGACCACCTGCTGTGTTTGCTGGGCTGTTTCAATTGCTCAGTTATGCAATTTCTTCTGTTGCAAGTTGAGGAAAACGGAGGAGGCCACTGGGTTAAACTATTACTTGGCCTTAAGTGTTTATGCTGGTCACCATTTTCCTCACTTGGAAACAAAAAGTTTTATCCAGTGACTTCTAAGTCTTTTGGATCCACAGAATGATGGATCCTTCTTTATGAGCATCCAACCAACTGGCATTTTGTGTGTATTTATTCTCTGGTTTTAACACTGAAGTAGCTGTTGAGGCTGTGTGTGAAGCTAGCTCAGCCACTCTAGTCATAGCTGATTAATGAAAATTGTCAGGAATAGTAAATTCTTCAGGCTTTGTTTTGGGACTTCAGGTAAACCATGCAGAACTGTATGGTAAATGGTAATAATGATAGCCAAAAAGCATCTGAGTCAGCATGGGAGATGAACAGAAAAATTCCTTTGTGTTGAGTGAGAAACTTTTGTTTAAAGGACTTTTCTTGTACTGAGAGGACAGGAGTGCTCAGCATGCCTCTAGTTTCACAAACAGCCTTGTGTACGTACCTGTGGAAGAAAATCAGATTTGTGAACATAATCAAAATCATTTTCTTTTCCCTGTACTTTAATGTGTCTGTGACTGTCGACTAGACCAAAAGTGTCGTCAAATGAGAACCTCCAAAGTTCATAAGTAGAATTAGGTCTTACCCTTTGTCCAGTCCTTCTCTGTAAAAGAAGGCCCCTCAAAGCTTTATAAGCACTGATACATGATGACTCATTGATGTCTGAGCCATTTAAAAAGCTTCCTTTTAGCAGCGTTTTTAACAAAAGCTGCCTCGAGGAGCTGTTCTCTAGGGTAAGGTGGTGCCAGTGTGGGAGACAGAAATCATCCTATGGGAACTGCTGTGTGCCCCTTTAGCCACAGTTAATGCTGGGCAAATACTATCAGTTGATGAAATTTGTCTCTTGCAAGATGTAGTGAGGAAATCATACTTTAATACAACTCAGAGTACTGAAATAAATCACAGGCAATTGAATGCCATTTTAGAGGCAACTCAAATGCGTTCTGCCACCTGGGTCTGGCACTTACATTGTAAGGTCCCTGTAACAAAAGCCCTGTGCTGAGCACTTACTCAGTAATGGAAAAGCAGTGGGTAAAGGGAACATAAAACTCGTTTGTAAGAAGCCCTGTGGATGTTGACTGTTGAGAATACTTATAGGTTTAAAGGTCTTATTTTGTCCAACTCTGAGCTGGTTTAATATATAATAAATGGATTGAGTAAATCCATCTTGAATAAAAAAAAAAACAGATCTAAATAGGAGGCATCTTCAGTTTCCACAAAGAAAGCATCTGTAGCTCATATTTTTTCACACTGAAAATAACGCTGCCTAGTTAGACTGGATTTCTTTTGCAGCATTAGTCAGAAAATACTCTAGTGGCTAATGATGTGGGTCAGTGCTAGGATGGGTGATTTAAAAGCCATTAGCTTGTGCGTTCCTGGTTGTCTTTTCATAATTTTCATCACTCGTTATATTTAAAAATCTATCTGAAAATGGGTTACAAAAATGGAGATGATGTCCAGGTTTCAATGGCAGGAATGGCAGTGTTAATCTTTCACAGAGATAATTTTAGTTTAGTTTTGTGGGTTGTTTTTTTTTTCTTTTTCCCCCTGTTTTTTCCTATCCAAGTGTTTTTATTCTTCAGCTCTTAGTTGTAGTCAATCCATGTTCTTTCTACCCCAGCCCCCAACTCCGACACTGAAACGGCTCAAGGTCAAGAATTTGGCTGTTAAAGGAAACTGTTTTGTTTTGCATTAAGATTAATGGAGCTTTAAACTAACTAGGAGAGAGGAATTGTTCTGCTGAAATTATTAAACACATCCACCCTTTTCAGCAGACAAGTTTTTGTCCTCAGCAGTGCTGGAAATAAGTTTTTAACAGATTGCATGGAGCAGTAAGATACTCAGTGCAAGTGTGTAATTTCATTTTTAGATGAAAGCTGAGACTGAATATATGTAAGTGTGGCAATCACAATTAAAACTTAAGTAAACCCTTGTCCCTAGTAGTGCTCAGCAGGAGATCATTCACTTAAAAATAACCTAAAATTATAGTCCTATACCTTTGTCCATGTGTATGCTTTGTCTGATTGCTCTAACAATGAGATACTTGAAAAAGTGATCCACAGTCAGTATGATTTGATGGAAGCATGGAGAGAGAATGCAAGGAAGGGCCTCTGAGCCTTCCTTGTCTATTAAAAAGACATAATGGTTCCCACCTTTTGCTCTAAACATCTTCAGGAATCCTTTTGGGAGCAATATGGCAGCTGCTTAAGTAATTCTGGAACAGAAAAATCTCAAAGTAAAAATCAAGCAGAGGTGTTTTGTCAGCAGCATATTTTTCATTTTTATTAACTTGTGATGCTTTTCATTCCCCATCACCTTGGAGACACACCTTGGTGGGCATTCCATCTGGCTTCTACAAGCCTTGAGAAGCATGCCCAGCAGCATTTTTCATGCCCCCTCTGTTTAATTCCATGTACAGTGTACAGTACTGGAATTAAAATATGGTATTGCCAGTCTGTTCTGGCTCAAGCCTGTATAACTTTGGCTGACTACAGCAGGCAATAACTTGCTAGCCTTCCTGGTGAGTAGGAGTTCACTGCATGTGTGCTGACCACAGAAGCATCCACTGTCATTTTTCACTGAGAGATTATGCAGTCCAGAGATGAAATGTTAATGTTTCAGCCATATACTTCCAAATTCTTGAGGGTTTTTGTAGCCAGCTCACTTTCATTTATTACTGGCTAAAGTGTAACATCATCCTCTGCTGTGCAGTACTTTGGAACGATAGTTACCTATTTTCATTTTCTCCCTTTAAGACAGGTGATAACCTTAGTGAGTGTAAGGCAAAGACTGACAATTGGGGGTTTTTCCTGCACTGAAGTTTTCTAAAGAAAATAAATCAAATCTGAATTTGTACAGGAATGTTTGCCTTGCATTCCACACACTGAGTCAATTTATCTCAGGGGCTCTCTTTTCCTCCTTCCCACCCTCTTTAAAGGCTTGCTGACTGGAAAAAAAGGGAGGGGTGTATGGTAGATTGTAAAAAGAGATTTTTGTAGCCACTGGTGCCAGGAATCATCAAGGAATGCTTAAGTAGTGCCTCTTGTGACAGCATCCAGTCTATTGGAAAAGCATCATGTGCCATCTGGCTTCGATTTTGACTTAATTAAATGCATGCAACCATCTTTAAGAACTCGGCTAAGATTCAGCTGTCTTGACATTTTGTAAAGAGCTAAGATTTTGTTGGGGAAGCTGTGATAGTCACCTGATTTATGTTGTTTAGTTCCCTTTCAGTGTGGTCCACGCAGTTTGCTGGTATTTGAGTGACAATTCTGTTTAAATAAACTCTTAAGACTTGCTGACTCTTGGAAGCCTTATTCAGTAGGGGTTTTCCACTCTAGATCCTGGGATTTTTCTTAGAACTGCAGTTATTGTGGAATTTTTTAATAGCGAAAGGGGCTTCTTAAGTTCAGCCAAGTCATTTGTCTGGGAAAAAGTCAAGCTGCTTTGTAGAAGTTTGGTTACTCCACCCGAAAACTCTGTATCAATGGGATTTTAGCTTTGTGTGGGGAAGGGGGTAGGAGCAGAATGTGTTCTTTGCTGTTAGCCAGTTATTCTTAATGCAGAGAATAGCGAGGAACTACTTTTCACAGGCAAGCAAACCATCTTGCGCTCATGAGAACCTGTTGTTTTAATTGCCCATTGTTTCATCTTGTATCTTCAACAGCAGTTTACCTATATGGATGGAGGATGTGGAAAAAAATTGATGCAAACTTCTACCCATGCAGTTGTAATTGAAAAACACACTTTTGTTGTTCTGAGTGCTAGGTATCTTCATTTTTGAGGTTTTATCACTTTGATCTTTAAAATGTAGGAAAAAAAATCAAGGAAAAATAAATGCACATAAATAGTATCTTTATTTAGCATCTAGGTGAGATGAACAAAGACTCATTCAAATTGGCCTTTTCATTCTTACATTGAGTTTTATCAAGGTGACTAGTGATAATGGTCAAGTATTAATTTAAAACAAGTCTTCTACCACACTCCTAATACTCCCAAATGTTTTTACTCATGTTTTATCTTTTTCATTCAGCTATGAAGGATTACCCTATTTTTTCCCTTTCAATCACTGGAAATGTTATATTCTTGGAAGGCCCTTCAGGAAGAAGGGAGTACTTTAATAGTTATATGTGCAGTATTATCTGGCCCTTTTCTAGTTCTATATTGCAAGAAATGTTTTCACTTTTTTATCTTTCTAGGTCTCTTATTTTTAGCAAGTTATCCTTGGCCCACTGCCACCCATTGTAGGAATGGAATTCTACAGTTCTCATTAGAACATCAGTTTGCTTAGACCTCTTTAGCTGATTCACTAAGTACAATATCCAGATCCCTCCTGCTGTGTCTTAACAGCTGTGTTGCAGGCTTGGGTTGAACACAACCCCTGCCCCCCAGGCCCCCTAACCTGTAATAGGCACTCTGTCCTGCTTGTTAAAGAAAGAAGCTTTAGGAGCTGCTTAGCTTACCTTCACATCTCCATTTCCCTGTACCCATTCCTGTTTGAAATCAGGATTAATGAAAAATTTGCTATTTTGACATCCTTGGTGATTGGTTCACTATCTGTAAATAAAAATACCATGCTGAGATAGCTGTCAAATTTGCTCATGCGATGCTGCTAAACATGTCTTAAACCTGCCCTTGGGAGCCCTGTTCCCAAGGGTGAGCAACTGCTGGCCTTCTGCTTTCATACATGTTGAGTTCTTGGCCTCTGTTTTCAGGTGCCTGAACAAGGTTGCAAATAACATTTCTTGCAAAGGAAGCACTTACTAGTGATAAGGAAGAACATCTTCCTTCTAATGTTAATCTGATTACTGAGGACTAATTGACTCAAAGCAGTTGAGAATCAAGGAGCTTTAATTTCCTATTGTCCACCTGTACATGTAAGCATCAAGACAAGAAGAGACTATGCATTTTTAAAAGCTTGGATTGCTTGGATTTATTTCTTAAAAGAAATAGTCTGCATTGCTTGTGATTGTTATTTATATGCACTGCTAAGTTAAACTTGAGTTGAGAAGCCCTCCTGAACTTTCTTGTGGTTGGAGATCAGTTGATTATCAGAGCATGAGTCTTTCCCTGCATTTAGATTGTTTTGCTTGTGTTTGTTGTTTAGTGGGAATGGTGCAGCATCTCTCTGGGCTTGAGGGTGGCACTATTGTAGTGGTAGACATGCTCTTTTATGATTTTATGAAAGCAGTTTTTTACATTGCTCTAGTTTTGGAGACATTTTAGAGGTGATGTAATATATGCAAACAATGTTGATAGATTTGCTTCCCATGAAACAGGTAAGCAAGGCAGTGGAAGCTGGGGTGTTGGAAAAAAAATCCCCTTTGGGAAAGCTGTCTGATTATTCTGCCTGTTTCCTCTATGTCCATATTTGTTTCAGGGAGACTGTAAGATAGAAACTCGAGCCAGGATTAGATTGGGATAAGACTAGAGGAAATGATTCAGGCTAACAACTATTACTCAGTTGAACTGGAGTTGGCCACAAGTTCCTTTGGCACCTCCTGTGAAGTGGGATTGTGGGGCATCCCTTGAAAGCCCCAAAAAACTACAGAGATGCCTGCAAATGTTTCCAGGTCATGAGTCCCTGATCTGTATGTGCATCCATGCTTGGGAGCTCTTTCACAGCTGAAGGGGGTAGCAGGGGAAGCTTTGCAGTTGACTGTACAGAAGATCTGACAGTTGAATCTCTTGATTGATTTGTGCAAAGTCAGGATGGTGTAAAGCAGCTGAAAGCACCATTTCTTGGGGTAAGAATCCCTCTCTCTATTTCTATTTGTACATTGCTCTTGTGTGAAAGGTAGGGAGTATACCTTCTTTAACCTGTTACTGAGTTATTTGTACTTCACTTGCAGTTTTAATTTCAGTTTCATACTTATTCTAAGGTTTAGCAGAAATGTTTGCTTGTATTGTACTTGGCTTGTAGTCGATGCTTCCTCTAAAGGACTGGACCAGTGCTTAGAGTTCAGATCAATCAGTGCATTTTTTGTGCCCTTCAATTCTAATTTCTCTGGATGGAGAAAGTCGGATTCAGCTATGTTGTGCATAGCAGGTTTTGGTGTTTGAGTGTCTGAAAGACCCTGGTGCAAGCTTTTCATTGTTTGTATAGTTCAGTGTGGGTCTGCGTTTCTTATCTTTGGTGGAACTGGCTTTTGAACCTGAAGATACTTCTGCTGTTTCAGTTTGCTGCACTTGAGGTGTCTTCAAGCACAAGCACATAGTTTGAAGTGGGGGAGAAGGGCCCCCCAGGTGAAGATATTCACATAAAGGTAATCTCTATTACCCCTTTGCATTTCAAATTGTGAAACAATTACTTAGAGGAAGGAATTCTGGCCAAGTAAACAAAGAATAGGAAAACATAAGGTCTCAAAGTCCGGGAGCGTGACTACTACAAAAACTGAAGAAGAAAACAGCTGTCTAGCTGACTTTTGTAGGATTATTGATCTGCTTTCATCCAATGTAATTTGTCATGTGAGAATTTGAAAGACTTGACATTAACTACATTTGAAATTTTATTTGGGGCATCAGCACTGCATCCTGTATTACAACTGTACCTTGTACTAAGAAGAAATTTAGTGTCTTTTGTGTGGCACAGTTTAGTTGGGTGTGATTTTTAAAAGTGCTGGTCGGAAGACACAAGACACTAAAAACTGGAAGTTAAACTTGGGCAGAGGTTGAGAATAGGAAAGAAAAAACCTTTTCCTCTCTCTTCACTTTTTCATTTGACTGCTAGAAAAGAAAGAGGGGGTCAATGCTTCCATGAACAGCAAGGAAAGGTTTTGGAATTAGTTCTCAAATACTTCTTATTTTTAAAGAATGTTTGCTTTTTGGTATGTTTTTCAAGTAGAATATTTTGAATAGCTTCAGTTTTATGCTTTCACAGTTGTTGAGAATTTTAAGGACAGTAAAACCAGATTTCAAATCATTAGGGTTTTAATAAGCTTTTAATAAGGAGAATATATCTGTGAGAAAACCAAGGTTAAAGCAAGGAAGTCTTATTTCTTGTTAATAGTTTGGAGATTTAGACTTAAGAGAAAAATGAGGTTTCTGTCTAGTGTAGCTAGGCCTTGAATTTTCTGGGTTTTGTTGGTTGAAACCTGCCATATGACACATAAGATGCATGAAGACAGATTTTGGTCCATGGGCAAAGCATCAAGTAGAGTGAACCATGTCACCTGCAGGATGTAGTTGCATTTGTTCTGGGCAGACAAGTCCTGAGGGGTTTAAGGTGTTCTTTTCAGCTCCGAGTACCACTCCAGCCCTTGCATCTTTTGCAGGTTGTAATACAGGTAACTGCAACATACAAACTGTTTTTGTATTTACAAGGCAATGAGCACTGTGGAAAGTACAATCTCCTCTGAAACCATACAGCCCATGTTCATGTTTTGTGGGTAGGAATCTGGGCCACAATAAACTCAAGTCATGTTGCTCAGATGAGAAAGCAAAATACAGTACAGTGTCAATAGTTGAATGTGCAAATAGTATATAGATCCCTTTTAAAATATGGGAGGGCTATGACCTTGCATTCCAGAGGAGATTAAGTAGAAAGCATCAGTAAAAGCCATCTGTAATCAGATTCTCTGCACAGTTTTTCCTTTAGTGCTTTTGATCTGAGATGAAGCCAGTGAGTGATGTGAAAGTTGCCTTAGCAGAGCATGAAACTTCTGAGCTTCATGCATTTGGCACATGTTCAAATGGCTCTGTGTGGGGTCAGTTGTACTTCAACCTTGAGCGTTAGGCATGCTGCTAGAGAGTTCAAGCACATTTATTTGTCCTCTACTTTCCTCAGTTAATATATTCTGTCTTAAAAGTGAAAATATTTACCAGAATGACTTTTTTTTCAGTTTTTACTCAAGTCAGATATTAAATGTCATGATCCAGATAGCTTTTCTTTTTCTTTTTTTTTACCACTTCCAAATTCAATTCCAATATTTCAGTTTGGGAGCTGGCCAAAATTAGCTGAGGAGTTTCTTATCTAGCCTCATCATTCTGCAAGCATTCCCTTAAAATTCTCCTTGAGTCCAGAGAAATGAACTGGTAAAGTCTTGCTGTGTCTCAACTCTGCCTGCTCTGCATCTTGGCAAACAATGAATTTAATTGAAATGTGGTTTAGCATTAAATATTTTGGCAATGACCCTACTTTGGTGTTGCTCAATGCAACAAAGAAATAGTAAATATATCACAGTATTGCTTTCATGCCAATTAAAGCAATAACTATTTAATATTTGTGGTTATATCATACTATGGGATATAGCTGGATATGTTAATCTGCAGCAGCGTTGTTTGTTTATCCATACTGTGTAATCTGAACAACTTCTAAAAATAATTTTAAAAAATATTTTGATTGGTGTTGTGTAGCAGTTGCCCTGAGTCTCAAAGAAAACCTGTTAAATGTCAGCATGTTTAGGCATTGCCCTAAAATAATTCCTTAATGCTCTCAAATGTTGCCAGTGTGTTCATTTAACAGAGAGATGTTTAGTCACTTCAGCCACAGGACAGCTGCTGACAAATACACCTTGCCTGACTTAGTTATTTTGCTTTCTTTCATTTTCCCCAGTTGATTCATTGATTTGGATTTTTTTTTTTTGGCCACAAAAAAGCTGGCTTTCTTTTT
>VZRH01006484.1:517193-539098 GCA_013397555.1 Urocynchramus pylzowi
TTTTTTTTTTTTTTTTTTTCCTGCAAAGCTCTTTAAAATGCTCTTTTTCACTTTCCTGCCATTCACCAAGCAGGCAGGCAGATTTTGAAAGCTGGATTCTGTATTTTGTCCCTTCCATCTATCAGTTTGTTTAGCCTCTGGGATGTGATTGTTGGCAAACAATGCACAGCCAGTACAAACTAAGATAAACTTGTCAACTGCAAACCAAGAGAGAATACGTAACTCCAATTTTATACATTGTAACTTCCCCCCCTCCCCCCAGACAAGCTACATATGTGATAAGCTTAGGCAAAAAACATTTCAACACTATTAGCATTGCAATGCTGTAAATATTTCAGTGCAATTTATACTTGAGATACTTTAGATAAAGGTAATACTCAGTACTGTGCAGAGTAACAGTCCAGTGTAAAAACTCTATGCTTGAAAGCAAAGGGAAGGGTCTTTATTTTAAGGTGAAAGAGAAGAACTGTGACCTTATAAGTTCTTTATTTTTTCTACATTGTAATTTCCTGACGCTAGAGTGTTCCACCGGGGGCATGGCTGGGGTGGGGTGGTTGTGAGACCCCTCAGGGTGGCACAAGGCCACCTCTGCCCACCTGCTCAGCACGGTGCCAGCCCAGGCGGGAGCACAGCTGAGGAAGGCACGCAGGTTCCCGAGGGACCTCGGCACTCGGAGCAGCCTCCCCTGTGGCTCCCATGGGCTGGGCAGGAGCTCTGCGAGGGAGGTGGCTGTGGCCAGGCCACCACACTCACCATGGCCTCTCACTAGGGCCAGTGCAGCTTTGCTTTCTGCTCCAGTGCCAGGAGACAGCTTTGAGTTGTACATTGACTGATGGAATTGCAATTTGTTTTTCTGCCTTTGGTAACAGGGCAGCATAAAAGCAAAAGAAAACTGTCAGGTAAGAAAATATTTTTATTTAGCATTCTATTTCCCCCTTTTTTTTGTTGTTTTTTTTTTTCTTATTACTAAATTGAAAAACTAACTTCTGCAACAGCTCACAGTGTTGTAGGTTAGGGGTGATGCTACTCTGTGAAAGGAAGTTGACTGTTAGGGTTTTGGAGTTAAAGTATTTTCTTCACATAGTTCTTCAGAAAATTGACGTGTTGCAAAATGAAGTTGCCTTGAGGGTGCTTTTTAAATGTATCATTTACTGTATTGAAAATATTTGTAATGTTGAAATTTACTAAAAAGTGACTTTTCCTATTAGTTTCATTTTGCATAGAGTTTGTGCTGATAAATCTTAAGTATTATTTTTATATCAGCAAATGTGAAACCTTTTTTTACTTCTCTATTCTGGTAGAAGACTAATTTTCTAAATGAATGGGGTTTTTTTCTGGCCCTGTGCTGCTTACATCTTTAAATCCTCTTGACAAGCAGAGCAACTGTTGTGTTCCTTCTGCATATATATAATTAAGAAGCTGATTATATTGCCTCTAATCTAGATTAACATCCTGAAGAAAAAAAAAAGTGTTCCTTTTGCAAAAGGAATGGTGCAAGGTAGAGGTGCAACATAATACCAGCATGGGGGAAAGCTTTACCAATTAATAACTTTATCAGGAGAAGTAGTATTGTGTTCCTTATCACAAGACCATTTTTTAAGTTGCACAATTTGTAAAACTCAGCCAATTTTTTCTTGCTTGCACTTGACAGACACTTTAATAATCCTAAAAATGCACAATTGGTTTAGCATGAAATAGGCAATGTTTTTATCCGGGTTTGTGTCTTAGTTCCCTGTTTGTGGAAAACTTTCAAAATAACACTTTTACAGCTTTAAGGCATTTTAGTGAGTACATTGTAGCATTATTGAGTACACTAACTTAGTAGTTTGTTTACTGTTTTGTGCTAAGCTCTCAGAAAATTGATACTGAGCAAGCTGTGGCTGTGACACCAGGTGATACAGGTGGCTCTGTGGCAGCACAATTCTGGTCCTGTATCATTAGAAGATGACTGTAGAGAACTTATATCCAAGAGAGTTTATGCTCTGTGTATTCCTCTGGAGATTTGCTTACAGGAAGTAATGAATTGGGAAAATTAGTAGCATTGAATGCCACTGTTGTGGCTCTGCCAGGTAGCACTAAGAGGGTGAACTTCCAAAGCAGAGCGAATACTCTTCTTACAGAGTTCCTGTTTTAGTCCTACAAAGTTGCTAAACAGCATAGCTGTGTATTGGACCCCAAAAGTGCATCATTCACATTTGTCAATAACAAAACTCTTCTGGCTGAAAGGTCTTTTTATTGCACATTGGACTTTGCTGATAAATAGTAAATATCACAGTTCCAATATTGAAATGTAGTACAACAGCATTCCAGAATTAGTGTGTGGCTATTTCTCTGGATCACAGCCTTTAAACTTCATGGAAGGATCACTATACCAAAAAAGTTCTAAAATAGGAATGGTAAAACTGAAGAATTCAAAGATTATGTACTAAAAAGGTAGTATTTTAAGAAAATTAATTCAAATTTTGAAATAATCTTGAAATACAAACAATAGTTATAGTAGATAACTGATAAAGGAGGGAAGAGAAAGGGATTTGCATTTGAAATGAGAACTATGAATCCAAGACTGAAACTTCTGGTTTGGATAACCGTATGGAAAATGAAGTGAAATTTTATCTGTAAGCTTAAATTGGATGATGCCCAAACAAGGAAAAAACCTATGACTGATAACAGTTGTGGATCTGTTGTAGCTCTAAAATCCTGTATGTAGCCAACCTGTCTCTCC
The DNA here is from genome assembly GCA_013397555.1 of Urocynchramus pylzowi. Classification (NCBI taxonomy): domain Eukaryota; kingdom Metazoa; phylum Chordata; class Aves; order Passeriformes; family Fringillidae; genus Urocynchramus; species Urocynchramus pylzowi. Next base: position 519,916 of record VZRH01006484.1, read on the forward strand.
AAGTAACTTGCTAATATTTCAAAGTAAGAAAATTCCTGCATATTCTGTACAGGAGCATCAACCAGCGGCTTAGAGAAGGAGGGAAGGAAGGAAGAGGTACTGTCTAGCAGCTACCCCATGCTTGCTTTAACTGGTAGTGTCTGTGCACTTGAGAGATCTTCATGAAATGTTTTTACTTAGAGTTACTTCACGCAGCTCAGAAAATATGTGAACGCAGCAGGAGTCTCCGCAGCTTTCCTCAAAAAACGAAATGGGAATTTTAGGTCTTTTACTGCGGAGTTATCTAACTTCCTGCACTTCAGTCTTACTCATGCTCCGGAAACTCCCTAATGTAAAAAGCTGCGGTTCTTCCCTCTCTTGAGTGGCTCAAGAGGTATCAACCTCAGCCCACATCAGCACAATATCACAGCTGCTAGTATCTTGCTGTGTGACATGGACCCAGACCAACTTAAATAGGCTATTGCTAGTCCATCTCTTCCTTCCTGTATCTTAGCAAGAACAAATGTGTTGTTCTTCACAGTTCACTAGAAATTAAGGGTGCTCTTCAGCTTAGTGGGAGGAAGCTGAGAGTTTTGGGATGGGCTCCCAAAAGGTACATTTGCACCTCTATCAGACAAGAAAAATTCAAGAACACTAGTGCAACTTTCCTCCAAATTCCTATCAGCTTCTTGTCTTTCTGGTGCATTTGTGTAGTGCTTTTCAAGTGCTTGTGAAGGTACCGACCCTTGTTTCTGAAATGTGAGATGAACATAAGCAGGAGGAACTGAGACATGGGAATTCAGGCTTCTCATAGTGCTTAGCTGTTGTTGAGGTAAAGAAACAAACAGCAACACAGGAAGTATAGGAGTAACTGTCTAATGAAAACACGGTGGATTTGTACTGATTGACCTGCTTAGTAAAAGACTTGCAATACATTCTTGATCTCAACAGTCCTTAATGATGATATTTAGTAATAATAGCTTCTTTTAATATTAAAAGCAAGCAAATAAAAGCAAAAGCTCCAAGTCTACTTTTAGGAATACCATTTTTTATATATTAGGAGAGTTACAGTTATTAGTCAAGATAGCAAGGTTCATCTTCAGGGGCTGAGATTATACACATACTTTAAAATAATTAGCTGGTCTTCAGTCCATAACTAGCTAAACAAAAAACTCCTGAGGTTTACAAATTGGACATTACAGTGTTTGATTTTTAGCTCATGGAGTGGATATACAGTTTTATAGTAATTAAGTGCTTGAAATAGGTAATCCAGAAACCTCCCTGTTAAGCAAGGAGCTATTTAAAGAAGTATCCCAGTATGAACATTTGTACAGAGAAACAGTCCAAATTCTCCCAGGTTAATTCAGAGGGGAGAGTCAGCAGAAGGCTCTCAAGTTGCTGTTTTAGTCAGACCTTCAACTTCATTTATTATGATAAATAAAATTTTATTAAAAGGTTTTCCTACAATTTAGAGTGTAAAAATTACTGAATTTGGGCATAATTTAAATACAGTGCAAACAAAATTTTTCAGTATGACACTGTTGTTGCATACTATGTAATACAGTATGTGATTTAAATTTTTATCATTCAGAAGAATGTTTCTCTAAAGGCAGTCTTTAATCATCTGTCAGTTATCATGATAAGCAAGTACAAAAACTGCTGTGCAGTGTGGTATTTGAACATTCAACCCCCTGCCAACACTGACATCCTAAACTGGTTGCTCAGACATGAATTTTTCATGAGTGTGGTTGCATGCTGCTGGAGTACACGCTCCCGAGAAGCAGCGGTCGTGTTCGCTGGCACGGGCAGCAGTGGGAGACAAGAAGCTCTGTGTGTGATGCTTGTGTGCACCTACAGTGGTCCCACCACCAATGTCAGAAAATAAAGTATCATTATTAAAATGATATATATATATATATAAATAAAGATATATATATATAAATCATATATATAAAATAAAGTTTTTTCCTGTGTCGCAAGAATTGTCGTACAGATGTTTTTCCCAAAATTCCACTCATGCTTGAGTGAGTGCTGCACAGTGAAGTTGTGAATTGTGCTGCCTGAGCAGAATGTGTCTTTTAATAAATGCATCTGCACAGATGACAGATACTTTGCCAAACAGAAATACAGATGTTTGTCAAACTGAGTAGTTTTGTCATAGTTAAATACACATTTTTTAATTGGGAAAAACATCTAATTGTGTAAGTAATGTTTGGATATGTCTTTATTTTTTATGTCTTTGAAGTAATGTGCCTGCTCCTAGAGCTAAATTAGGCCAGTAACATGTGTAATACAATAAAGCTTTTGAGAAAGGGCCTGCAAAGTAAAGCCAATTTGGAAAATATCCATTTAGAGTAGTAAGCATACTCTAACTTCCTAATATAAGAATTCTTGAGTGCTGCATAACAATTTACTGTTAAATCCATGCAGCATTTTGAAGATTCTATTTGTGTAAGTTTACAATCCATGGTGATTTTAGTGCATTAGTTGATAATTCACAGCACAGTCGTATAATTTCTTAAGAAAAAATAACCTTTGTCATTGACCCAGTATAATTATCTTAATTGGTTAATTATCTCTCATTAATCCTAGGAAGAATTAAGCCTCTGACATGGAGAAAAGGTGGCAGAATACTCACAGAGATGCCAAAAATGGTTGCATATCTAATTCCTATGGTAAATTTTTCATGAGGAGGAAATTTCTTCTAATGTTCTCATTACTTTATATTGTCACAGGTTTTCAGGAATGGTTTATAGAATAAACTACACAAAATGAAGAATTTGAAATTATGAACATCTAGGCTTGTTTAGAAAAAAGGAAAATTTCTTTTAAAGAAAATTTTGGGTTTGCTGGGGGGAGGAGGTTTTGTTAGCCTTATTTTTTTTAATTGTTGTTAGCTTTGCTTCGTTGGTTTTGTTTTTTTGTTATATCTGAAATACATGGTAACAGAATACTGATGGCTAAGGGAAAAAGGGCAGGGATGCTATAAAGAGATTGATGCCTGGGGTATAAATTGCAACACATTAGTTCCTCTCCACAGAACTGAATTTTGCTTTTTTTCAACTTCCCAGCTTAGAACAGACTTAAGGTATTGGTGCTTAACTCTTAACTACATGAATGTTTCATCCCCTGCTCAGTTGAGTATGTGCCTTAGGAAGGCAGATGAGTACTGTTCCATCTTGTCAATAAGCTGCATAAAACACTGGTGGTTTTTCATTGACATGCTCTTTTTATTACGGGAGCATCATGAGAGATTTATGTTGATTGTATTAGCAGTCTGTCTCCAGAGAAGCAGCCCTCTGTCTGACCATACCAGGCAGCTCAGATACTGCAAGCTGGCAAAAGTGGACCTCAGCAAGTAGAAACTGCCATACAGTCCTTTGCAAGTTGCTTTGTGAACTGTGCTTGGTAATTTTAGGAGCAATTACATTGCAGTTCCTGCCCTAGAAATGTGTATTCAAAGCTGTATGTAGCGTTTGCTTCTTCATCTTTTCAAGTTTGACTTCTGGGTCAAAGTGGGGTGAGGGAAGCTCTCTTCCTTTACTGAGACAGTAATAAACAAAAACAGAAGACAAACTAAGGGCAAGGTTACCCAGACCTTTTTTGTTTCTATAATAGTATGCCTTTTCTTTCTTAAGGGTCATCCCACTTGCTTCCAAGTTTTTATTGCTCTAAGCAGGAAGAATTGAAATGGTGTGCAGAGTGCACAGTGGAAGCATGGCTTTCATACAGTGGGAGCAGATATCTGTATCTATTCAGTTTAAAGTGCTGCATACTTAGAGTAAATGGGGTTGTATAAATTATATAAAGTTGAATCAAGACAGCTCAGGTTTTGTTGACTTTTAGCACTGGGGTGGGGGAGGAAGGGCTAAATGTGTCTTCTTCTTTGAACTTGGCTTTAAATATTTGAATTATTGAGGAAGATGGTGGCAAGGGACAGCTTCAGTCTGTAATTTGGATACTCTGTGAATGTGCATGTCAATTCTGAACAGAGATCAAAAGTTAATGTAAAGAACAAAATCTGTTGTTAAAGTTTAAAGCACTCAAATTTTAGGAGGAGCCTGACCCTTCTTTTGAAGTCTTTTGTTTGTTTTTTTTTTTTTGCAGAGGAATGGTTGAGGGAATCAACAAAGACATGCTTTAAAATTCAGCACCTTACTGAGCCTCTTTTTTCTTTAAAGTTGGATAATTTAGCAAAGTGGAGAAATCTTACTGAAGAAAATGCTGTCAGTTATTATGAGAGCAGGTCACTCTCTCATTGATAGCTAGATTTTTGTTTAGATGTGTAATGTTATATTCTGTTCACTACATAGCAGGTTCTTAAATACTTCTGCAGTAACTATTACAAATAACTTTTGGGATAAAATCACATTTTCAGGAATGTGTTTACAAGAATTATTGGGAAATGTTATGCTTTCTAACTGTCTTAAAGTGAGCATTTGTGCTATGACAGAAATGGAGGATCCCAAACAGCAGCTGTGATTAAAACCAAGTAATGGTATGAGTTAGTCAAGATAAGCATTCTGTTAAAAATGGGCTGTTCAAGAGAAAGTATTTAAAATGGAAACCTAACACTCTGTAAAATTCCTGTGGGTTTTGGCAGACCCATCACAGTACTTTTTGAAACTAACAGGCAGTGAAGCAGTTTTTTTTCTGTTGCTGGGTCTTAATCAGTGCTACCTGTGTCTAAAAGTGTAGCTTTTTTTTTTTTTTGAAACCACAGCAATCTTTAGACATAGTCATAGATGNGCTGGGTCTTAATCAGTGCTACCTGTGTCTAAAAGTGTAGCTTTTTTTTTTTTTTTTGAAACCACAGCAATCTGTAGACATAGGCATAGATGCAACTTAATTTTTTGTAAAAGGTCACATTTAGACTGATAGACTGAATGAAATAGTTAAAATTTATGTTTGGTAAGTATACTGTTGCCATCTGCTAGGTCTTTTGATGTCTGTCTCTCAGACCTGTTGAAGTCCTTTACAAACAAACTGCAAGTTGATGAAACTGGTCTTTTCCTTTTTTAATTAATGCACAGTTCTATCTACATGATCATCCAGACACATTCAGGGTTTTTAAAAATTTGATTTGTCGGTAACTCCTACCCTTTCCCTAATTATGCAGTGGTTTTGTAGGCTGTTGGATTGCATTTGGTCTGTTTTTGTCAAGGGCACATTGGCAAACAATGGCATTATTTTCCTGGGATGGACAGGAAGGCAAACAGATAAAGCAGCGTTGTTGAAAGCATATGATAGTTGCAAGGTAAAAAACTTTGGACCTTATGATCAGGAAGATTACTTTGTCAGGTCATATTTTTCCTCTTGGAAGTATGTTCCTGTTATCAGTTTGAATAGATAAAATACAAGTTGTTTCTAGGCATAACCTCTTTATAAACCATTCTTATCGTTGTTCGTAGTAGCTGCAAGTACAAAAATGTAGACCTATAAAAATGCTTAATGTTAACTGCACAGATTGCATACATAAACAGCCTATATATATAGTCATCCATAAGTAAACTTGGGCAAATAAATGTGGATAATCCAACCCTATCAAACTTCTCTGTTAGGAGGTTTGTTAGAATAAATAAACTGCATGTAGAGAAAGCAGTTCTCTTTTGGCCAGCTGGCTATTTCTTTTCATAGCACAATTATTCACTCCATTCTTATACAGATGATTTTGTCATTTGGAAGGGGAAAAAAAAAGATAGCAAAGATATGTTTCAAAAAAAGATATGTTTAAAAACAGTGTAAGGCATCTGTGACTACAGATGGGTCCCTCTGGGCTGGATGTGCCATTAGCTTCTGTAAAATGCAAAACCGAACTCATGGCTAAAAGTAAATTGGAGATATTTCTCAGTAATTTTTGAGTAACTTGTGTACAGATTGTCTGAATGCTGTACCAAACAGCAGTAGGAAGGTATTTAGATGTTAGTGATGTGCTAAAAAAAAAAAAAAGTTTAAGCTATACTTTGCAAGTGTTACTTTGGTGTGAGGGAGGGACAGCCCTAGAGTTGTTTAGTTTCAGGATCAACACCACAAACAGGCTTCTGCCATCACCCCTACTACCAGAATCTTCACTCACTTCAGTCTTTTCCTCTCTTGTCTTGGCCTTATTCTTACTCCAGGTAATCTGGGTCTGTTTTGGCTTTCCTCTGGCCTGGGTGCCAGTTTAGGGCTGTAGGGACTGTAAGAGCTAGGAAGCTTTCCTGAGGGTCTTGTGCTGCCCTAGAGGAGCTCTTGCATTGAAAAATTTCCAAAGACTACTATGCAAAGTTTGTATTTAGTTGCTTTGTAGATGTGGGATATATGCAGGCATGCTGCGCTGGCATATGTGCAAATATTATTTAGAAGATGTAAAATCTAAGTAGCTAGTAAAGCCTAAGTACTAATGGCAAAAAACCAGCTAAGTACTTGACACTCAGCAGCCCCACTTTTTTTTTTTTTTTTTTTTTTTTTTTTTTTTTTTTTTTTTTTTTTTTTTTTTTTTTAATACATTAGCTCTATGCTTTCCAAACATCAAGGGTTTCTGTGGGTTTGTGGGTTCTGGGTTTTTGTTGGGTTTTTTAAAATTATTATTAATTTACTTCTAGTAGAATTGTTCAGCAGTGATGAAAAGTTTCCAACTTCTGTTGCTGAAACAATGGAATCACTTTGGAAAAAAACCTTTAAAAATAAACAGCTGTTGTTCAGTTTTTTACAACCTACAAATCTATGTCAAGTTTCTCGTCCTGATACTTTTCATCTGGAAATTATCATTAGTTTCTTGGGGGAAAGTTTCATTAAATTTTTAACTTCAAGTACATTAATTGGTCTTTAGTCCATAACTGCCCTGTGATTTAAAGAAACATATATAATAACAGTAACCTCTTTAGAAATAGTAACTGTTGATTTGTAATTGGAAATATTTTCTTACAGGCTTATGGTAGGTATTGTTTTAAATGTAGGTTGAACTAAAATATTAATCAGTTAATGTATGAATTGTTAAAAAGGAAAGTGGTGGATGTGTTACCATACTTCTTAAACATTTGTGGCATGAGGAGCTCCGAAGTTAGGTTTCAGCCTGGAGTCAGTTTTTACAGCTGTAATAAATCCCCCACAAAAATGGCCTGTTCTAGTGGAAGTGACAGCAGCCCTTTGTCAAAACAGTGGCATGGACACTGTTGTGAAAACTGAATAAATACTTAAAGAACTGTACCAGCTTTCAAAATATTAAGCTTTTTTTTCAAGCAAAAAAACAACAAAGAAAGGAAAAGATTACTGGGTAAATATGCAAATATTTAAATACACTAAATAAAAAGCAATTAGAAAACACTGTGATAGACTCTGTCCTGTTACAGGACTCTACCCTTTAAAAAAATGTTTCCATTTTGATTTTTAAGAATCACTTGTTGGCAGAAGGGAGTGTTTCTGCCAGCTCAAGATCTGTGGAGCACAATGGAGGACACTTTGAAGGAGCAGTTGGGCGAGGGGGATTTCTCTGCCTTTTCAGTGGTTTTGTGATATTGACCATGAACTGTTTCCCTTGGGTCTAGGGAAGAAAGAAATTGCTGTTTGGGAAGTACATTGCCCTGGACTAAGCATTCCTAAAATTTAATGTTGTTTGCTGTAATGTTTAAAGATAATCTTAGGAAGGGCACATATGGACAATGGCTGTGAATTTATGATACCACGCAAAAGGGAAGTTCTGGCTTCTGTGCCAAGTTAGAGTGTCACCAAATGCAGCAGACACCCACCTGCCTGATCAAAGTGCAGCAATTGCCAAGTTAATAATATTGGATAGTATTGCATAGGCACAGAGTTTGCAACTTGGTAGCTCATCATTAAGTTGTTCTTTTTAATATGTGTTTAAAGTTCAGGTTGAGTAGTTAATGCTGATTATTTAACCAGCAGTCTGTGGAAAGAGGTGGTTCAGGGTTACAGGTACCCTCTATTAATGTGAAGGTTTGTGTGGAATTCCTTGCTTTGTTGCAGCCATGCTGCATTGTTTTAGGCCTTGTTTCCGTATATGCTTCTGAGCCCATCTGTAAAATGGGGCTGGAGTTTCTTCCCTGACAGGTGTCCTTCCAACAGTCTGTTTCAAAGTCCATGTAGAATGGGAAGGATGTATAGAAATGTAAAGTCAAATGCATTATTAGCCTTGCTCAGCTTCTAGTGTATGCATGCCTGTGTGTGATGCCTTACATAAACACACACACCCATTGTCTTTGGACCAGTTAGGTCCTGCTGGAGTTTGCTCCCCTCTTTTATCCTGCCTCAGTTTGAGCCATGAGTGTTGCTGGTGAATGCAGCCTTTGCCACTCAAGAATGCATTTGCAGAATGTATAGCTGGAGTTAGGTCAGATCTGTTATTTTTCTATTCATTCCTTAAAGTTACACAAATGCCAGGCTTGAACTGTAGAGGTTTTTCTCCTTTGTTTAACTCTTTGCAAATCAAAATAATTGACACTTTCCACATTTTATTTGTTCTGAAGATATTCTACAAAGATTGTTAGGCTTGTGGAAAAACTGTATTAGATACTCATCATACAAACAACCACGGAAACATTTCTTGGCTGGACAAGAAATGAATTATGATAAAATAGTTTATCACAGCTGATAGCAAAATGCTGATAAGTGGTGCTGTTTTTTCCTGTGTTTGTCTGTGGGTTTGGGTTTCCATCCCGTCTCCCACCCTGTCCAAAGAGAGCGTGGACAAGAAACTGTTGGCTTTGTAAACAAAACTAGATCTCTCATATGACACAGCATTTCCCCAACCTGTCTCCTGCTTGTTTATACAGGTGCCTATAGAGGAATGTGGGTATTTTAAGTAAAGCATTGGACCTGATAAACAGAGAAGTGAAGGGGTCACGTGCTAGAATTGGTGCTCCCCATCAACACTGTAGCAATTCAAAGCTGGAAAGATAGGCCATTATTTTTCCCTTTCTGTTTATTACCAACAGGGGGAATACAGACTTGTAAGTATCCTTTGAGTATGTTTGTGTATCTAGTTGTTAGATACAACAACTGTCGTCTTTTTACAAGAAGAATTTCACATACTAAATTTATGTGTGTGTTGTTTATTCAACTTTTTTTTTTTCTTAAATCCTGATATCTACATTTTGAATCAGTATTTCTTCCTGTTTAGTGGATGTGATATAAGCAAAAATAAATTTGGGAAGATGTGGCAATTAATGTAGATACTGTTATGATGGCAGAGTCTGCACTCACAATCCTTCCTGGTGCACAGATCCCAAAGTTTGCTTTTGCTCTTGGCTGTAGGGAGGTCATCAGGGACAGCAGGGTGAGAGATGGAGACTGTCTAAGCAGATGCTTTTGGTCAACAAACATCCTTTTCATCTCCTTTTGGAAACACTTTCTTTGGTATCATACCAACATCACTGCTAAGGATAGGAAGTCAACATGTTTACACTTGTTAATTTAGCACAGTATGAGGGTATGACATAACAAAAGCATGGTTTGAGGGCTTTTCTAGAACCCTTGCTCATTCAAGATAAGCTGTGTAACTATATATGTTTGTTGAAGGCTTATGCCTGTTCTTTATAAAAAAATAAGGTGTTGATTGTTTTTCTTCTATGTCTTTTGTTTCCTGCTATTGCTATAAAAATGCTGAGATGTGTATGCTTTTGGGAGTTCAGTTCCTGCTAGGTTACATCCAGTTGTGTCTGCCAGCTGACAGTGACTGAGGCAGATCTCTTCTTCCTGGCAATTCTTGAAAGACATCTTAAAACCTCCCTCTGCTTTATTTCAAGGCTTTATTTCCAACTATTGACCTAGTTTTTCTGGACACCTGAAATCCTAAAAGGAATTGATGCTAGGTATATAAGTAATACAGTCTTAAAAGTTGGACTTAATCCGGAACACAGCATAACACAGCTGACTCTGAAGATGGTGAGTGAAATACATTTGTGGTTGAAGTGTGACAAATAATGACATTTTTGAGTGTATTTGGTAGTTCTAAAATGTTTATATAGTTTGGTTGGTATCTACACTTCTAGTTAAGGCCTGATGAGATGGAAAGTTATTCAATGGGTAAATAAAGGCAATAAGTGTTAAAACTAATAAAACAGAAGAAAACCTAAAGTAAAATCTGGAATGGCATTGTCCAGCTTTGCACAAATAAGGCAGGTTAATATAGCAGTATATTTGAAGAGGCCTTTTCCTAATGGATATTTTTGGCTGTGTTTCTTTATATGTGTGCAAATCCTAATGTTTTTAGTTGGTATGACTAAAGGAAGGACTTCTAGTGTAACAGAAGAAACTAAATTTTTCCTGTCTAACTTTCCCATTTCTACTTAAAAGTGTATTGTCAAGTAGAATCATATCTGTACAGCCATGTGGGGATCTGAGTATGAACGGTTTATGTTTAGATTTATTCTGCTTGAAAAGACTTCTACTGTGAATGGGTGTGTAGTTTTTATTCTCATTACCTGTATGTGATCTGAAGACAAGATCTTAAAGCCACTTGAAGTTTTCATGAGGATGGCTTCAGCTTTGTGTTTAGGCTTCAATATTTTTAAAATACTTTTTGAGGTTTTTTTATTAATGTTGTTTTGGACAGCCAGAGACTCTTTGGAAAGCTTGCTTTGTGTGGAATGTGTAGTTTCCCTGATGAAATTAAAACTCAGAGGGGGTAACTGAATACTCCCTGCTGTCAGTGCATTGCCAGCCTGAAGAAAAAACAAACATGCTTACTGAGAACAATGAACATTCCTTCAAATCCTAGGAGACAGATTTTTGCCCCCCACCCCTCCCCCCCCCCCTTTTTTTTTAAAAGATGAAAAAAGGTCCTGTCAAAGTGTTTTGGGGCCCAGGGGCATCTCAGCCTTGTCATTATGTTTGGATGCCCTGCTTGAGGCATAGGGGCTGGAAATGGTTTGTCATATACATTTGGAATTTAAGGTGTCCTCCAAGGTACTTTACCTCTCTGCCCTTGCTGTGTGTGTCCCATCCCAACACCCACCCCCCCACCTTGACCTTCCTCCAGCAATTCTAGTGATTTAGCTCTGACTTTCCTTAATGTTTTTTGTGCCACTTTTCTAACCTACTTGGGCTTCAGATATGTGTCCCAGGCTGCCTGCTCTCTTGTTCTGCTCAGCCTGATTTCAGTGTCCCTTATATGGCAGATGCTCTACACTTGACATCTCTGAACTGAAATCTTTACTTACATCTAAGCAATTTCCACTGCTACTCCCTTGTTTCCAACCTAAATGAAGATTTGTAGTGATTATTTGGTATTCTTGTAAATTCTTGATGCTCAGAGGATATGTGAGCAGGTCGGAGGACAGGTCATAACTTGAAAACTAGATGTATGGGGATGTAGAAACTTGCTCTGTCTTTAATTATCTGGGTAAAAAGTTCTGTAAATAAAGTTTATTGATTACTATTAATAATGAATGTTTTAGAATGGGATAAGCATTTTTCATAGTATTCTTTTTGGCTTAGGTTTACAAGCCTGAAGTTTTTTAAGAACATCTATCATGAACTTACATAAAGAGAGCTTTTATGTGCCTGCAATGAGATTGAGTGCTCTATGAGATCATACTGAAGTACTTTCATCAAGAGATATTGCTTTTTTTATTAGGTTATTTAATTTATATTTTTGTTGCTGGACTCTTTCTAAAACCTGTACTGGGAGCTTCAGAATTAACCAAGTTACTTTCTTCTGCATTTATCTCATTGCTGATTGACTTTGGTGCCTCAGAAGATGGCAGTTCTTTATGAAGCTGTCTGCAGTTGGGGTGATTACAAGGAATTACTCTTTGTAAATTTGCTGGCATTTAATAATGTGGGACTCGGAGATACTGTAGTCAATGTAGAATATAATGAAGATATAAATGAAAGTCTTTGAAGATGAAGTGTCAAATGTATGGGAAGATGTGGGATATGGATTATAAGCAAGTGAGGGAGTAATAAAATTAAATACATAGATCATGAAGCCAAGCAACTCAGAAGCCAGAGGCTGTGTTGACAGCAAAGGAGATAGGAAGAAAAGAGAAAGCCAAGGGATTGAATTGCAAAGTGTTCAATACCTACAGCTATACTTACAATCATAGGCTTGTTTAGTTTGGAAAATAGCTTTAGGATCATAGAATCCAGCCGTTAACCTAGTTCTGCCCAGTCCACCACTAAACCAAGTACCGAAGTGCCCCATCTTTTAGAGGGATGGTCCCCACGCATCCAGTGAAGGATAAAGATTTTCCTTAGCCCTCCAATGCTTGCTTATGTATTTATGAAAATATTTTTATTGTCTTTTACAGCAGTATCCAGATTAAGTTCTAGCTGGGCTTTGGGCCTTCTAATTTTCTCCTTGCATAACCTCATAATATCCCTGTAATCATTGTTTGACATCAGTTCAAACTGTTGGTACTTGTTAATCTGTCTGATCAAGCTTGAGAGATTTGTTTTAAATTTTGAAAATGGGAAACTTTTAATTTTTTAACTTAGTAGGGATGAGAATTACAAAATCCTGAATGTTCAATTTATCTTGTGGTTTTGCCACATGTTATGAACAGTTGTATAAAATTTTAATGCATTCAAGAGATGCCTGTGACAGCAAAATAATCTTACAGTGAATTTCCCTTAATATCACTCTGTTTTAAAGCCAGAGCTGTTAATTAGCTGTATGGATGGTAAATTTTCAGGTATTTTCCTAAATGTTATGTTCCTGATGAAAATACCTTAGTTTTCTGGACCAGCCTGTTAAGCAGTATTTTGAGATTTCATTGCATGCCAGATCTTTGGAGTTGGCTATGTGTTAATGTTATTGAAAAAATGGTTAATGTTATTGGCTGCCTTCTCTAGAGAGCCAGATTTTTAGATGCCTGCCCAAACCTCTATTTGCAAGTATGATTACACGTTCTGTATTGAGCAGAGGTCAAGATGGCAGATGCTTTTCACAGAATCACAGAATGGAACAAGTTGGAAGGGACCACAGTGGATCATCTGGTCCAACCTCCCTGCTGAAGCAGGGTCGTCCAAGAGCACAGATTTGCATCCAGACAGTTCTCGAAATTTTCAGTGAGGGAAGATTCCACAACCTCTCTGGGCAACCTGTTCTAGTGCATGCACAGGAAAGAAGTTCTTCATTACATTCCCAAATTTCCCTGAAGCTTTCTAGCTTTCTCAGGAGATTTCCTCTCTTTTATTTCTTTCCTATTCTAATTGTCTCTGTATAATTACTATTTCTTTATAGTGATTTTTAATGTGCCTTCTTAATTATGTTAAGCACTTCATTATTGTATTAATTTTTGTCAAAGCCAGTATTGAAAGCTCATTAGTTTATTTTAAAGGCGGCACTATGCAACCTGTATAATTGTATCATTTGTTACACACTTTTTTTTTTCCCCCCACCAGATAGAAGATGGGAGCAAAGCTGCAGCTGTGGACAAGCTACTGGCTGGGGATGAAATTGTTGGCATCAATGATGTGGGCCTGTCCGGCTTCCGACAAGAAGCGATCTGTCTGGTGAAAGGCTCCCACAAGACGCTGAAGCTCGTAGTGAAAAGGTAAGCTTGTGTGGCTAGCGGGAACACCAAATGCATTTCCAAATGCATAGCCTATAAGCTACTACCAGCCAAAATTTGCCAAGATTTGGCAAATTGACTTCATTCAGTGTTATTAATGTGCATATTATGTAGTGTTCAACTCGTCCTTAAACACAGACCCTTTATGGAAGAAGATGTGGAGAGAGGCAGCCTATTGATCGGAGCAAAACCCGAGGCAGTATATTCTGTGCGTGCTGTTGGGATGTGATCAGTCAGGACACTGCCTCTGTCCTCCTGAGCTGGCTGTCAGCCCTGCTTCCCTGCCTTTGGTGTGCAGACATGGGCAATACTCTTCAGTGCATCTGCCACGCGGACCAGTTGTGCTGTGTGGAGCGGGTTACATGGGAAGCTTTTGGAAAAGCATTTACCCACTCTGAAAGTATTTGAGGTCTCAAGCATTTCAAAAGTGGTTTCTGTAAAGAATACTTCAGTTAGTTATTAGTGAAGGGGAAAAGTGAAGCGGTTTATCAAAACAGAACATATTTTTGGTATGAAAACTTTCTCACATTTTGACTTGTGACTTTTAAGTTCACACAACTTTTGCTAACTTGAATTAAAAATAATTTTCATGAAAGATTTTTGACAGAAGTGAACCAATGTTGAAGTAGCTAAATAGTGTAATTGCTGAAAAAAATTCCAACCAAGAATGATCTTTGTTGGTAATTTCCGACTCTGTTGTATCAGAACTTTCTAGTTCATTACTTTCATCAAATTATACCAGCCAGTCTTTCATGTGAGAATTTCTTAGAATCAAAAAGGAATTTTGGTGCAACGCAGACAATGCCAAGAACTTGAGCTTGACAGGAATAATGATCCAGTCCACAAATGACCGAGGCTGTCTCAAACCAGGACAGTCTTTTGTGAAATAGCACAAAGGTAGGTAAGAGAGGTACAAAAGTGTGCTTTTCACCTTTGGTTTTAGAAGGTATTTTGGTAGAATGAATTATGGGAACCTGGAGCTCTTTCACAGCTGATAGTTTATACCCTCAACAATACCTACTTCCAGAAGCTCTCACTAAATTTTTGTAGCATTGGAGCAAATAAATGCAAAATAAAATACACTCACAATGACCATAAATCATGTTGATGTTTAGCAGTTCCAACTTGCACTGGCTATTCCAGTAAAAACACTTGTTGGCAGAGGTTACATCAGTTGTTTCTGTCAGAGAAAGGGAGAACTTCAGGGTTGAGAAGTTTTATAGACACTGAAAAATCTGCCAAGACAGCAAGTCTTAATTACCAAGAAAAGCTTCAGACCAAGTAGAAAGATTCTCTCTCTTGGTGCTTTTCAATTTTATGACAGTAATTTGCTCAGAATCTGAATTCTGATCTGTCTTTGGAAATGGCAGCAGGTTTGGGGCAGTAATACCCTCATGAGAGGGACAGCTGTGTCATTCTTGTTACTCATACCATATGGCTCTGCACTACCATCTGAAAGGAGGTTGCAGTGATGTGGGGGCCATTTTCTTCTACTGTGACAGCAGTGAGAGGATCAGAGGAAATGGCCTTAAGATGGGAAAATCAGATTAGATAGTAGAAAAATAATTTTCACCTATAGGGTGGTTAGGCATTGGAATAGGTTGCCCAGGTAGGTGGTTGAGTCACTCCCTGGCGTTGGAACACCTGGATCTGGTGCTGGGTGTTATATTTTAGTGGTTTAGGGGTTACCGTGGTAGCGCTGCGTGGACAGTTGGACTGGATCTTTTAAAGGTACGTAATTTTGGAGAACTTTTCTACTTTCTAATCAAGTGCTGGTTTGCTCCTGGGGATTTGTGGCCATTCTCTGCAGGCAGCAGAGCCCCATTGGTATGCATGCCCTCGAGCACTTTGGTGCAAAATGATGTATTTTCATCAATCCTTTATCATCCCTCCCCTTTTTCCTTCCTTAGCATGTGTGCAATGGTCAAAAACAAGCTAGCTGGTCTAGCCAAGAGGCTGAAACAGTGGCTGTTGTTAGAGAAAACATTATTGTCTGAAATTCATTAAGAGCTTCCATAGCTTCCAAAAGAGGCAATAGCCCTTTGGGTCATTGACAAGGCTGCATAATATTAGATAAAATTTCATAAAACTTACTGAATGAAACTAGCTGGGGCTTTTGTCTTGGTTTTTTAACTTTGCTCTTTCTCTTGGAAAGTTGCCTTAGGACATCAGTCCTTTGACGGTCAGAAGCCTTTTAACTTCCAGTCTCATTTTATTCTTGGCCAGCTTGTTCTCATGCACTGCTGTCACTATGCTGAAATAACTTTTCCTGTTGGCAGTTGAAATGATGCAGGTTTTTGTAAAAGTCTTGTTGCATACTTTCTTTCAGAAGTTATGGTTTGAACAACAGTATTAGTTTTGTTTTGCTTGCCCTAAATCTTAGGCTGAATCTTTATGAGTACTTTAAACAGCCGTGTCTTTAAGCAAACCAGTTGTTTAGTCTTTTTGTGAGCACTCCTGCAGGTCTGGATTGAATTGGATCAGGGAACTGATCTGACTACAAAATTACTTGAGTGACTAGGTTTTCAGCTGGGTAGGACGACCACTTTTCAGAGGTAGTCTGCGTTTTAGTCAATTGCAGCAATCTTCAAATGGCTGTTTCAGCATTTTTAGATCACACTTATTGTTACATTTTTAGATCCACACTTAGTGTTCCTTGGGGAGACTGGGAATAGTCCTATAATTTCCTTTTATTGTAGAAATAGAAGATGAAGTATTGATTTGCAAGTCATTTTAGCATCTTTTTGTCTGCTTGCCCTGTGTCCTTTGTCTAGCGCTGTGATGGCTCCCTGTAGCATTGGTTTAACATTTTATTCTCTGTGGGTGTCAGTGTGATAATCTGAAGCACAAAATAGACAGAAGGTTTGAAGTTCAACTCAATCCTGAATCTTAAGAGAATCTTTGTTTTAATCATGTTGTTCTTGCTATTTTTGAAAGTTAGTGTGTATAGCCAAGATCTAGATTTTATGTGGAAAACATTTTTCCTTGGGATCGTTTGTCTTACCTATTTGCATACTGATCCAGAAGTGAAAAGCAGACTTCTAAAAATCTATTGTTATGAAAAAATTGCTTCTTAACAAAATTCTTCTGCAAAGTAGAGAACTTTCCTTGCTATAATGTCAGTATAATTAATTGAGGAAAATCACATTTTATTTGCCACTGCTGAGAAGTGTGTCCCTGTGAAATTTCTTCTCAAAGCAGTAGAGCCACAGCCTGATCCTGTATTGATCTAACTGTATGTAGGAAACAGTAGGACATGCTATTGTCTGTTTAGAAGTCTAATATACCTACAGCGAAGACCAAGGGAAAATGTTTTAGTGAGATTAATGTGTTTCATTCACAACAGTTACTTTGTGTCTGTGACAAAGGTTTCTTAAAGGTCTTATGTTTTCTGCAGTGGCAGCTGGCTTCCAAAAAAATTGTATTTACCTGCTATTTTTAAAGAATATGATTTTTGACTCACACTGGGAAAATAACACTGGTTTCTAATAAAACTGTCTGAAGTACCAAATACTCAGCATAAATGTGTTGGCTATCAGCATACATACTTTGCTGTATTTTCTGGAAACATTGCATAGTTGTGGTCTAAACCAAATCAGGACTGTGCAACTGCCTCAACAACAAACGTGACATTTATGTGGCTTACATATATATTGATGGCAGAACAAGTGCACTGTAATTTTGGTTCTGGATTAAAATAGGACTCAGGAGGCTTCATGTTATTTTCTCAAGTGAATTTGTAGAAACAATACATCTTAATTGCATGCTAGCTCTTCAATGCGGTGCTGAGTAATTTCTTGAGTAGCTTCCTTTCCTAGGAAAATGGCAAGCAGACTTTTGTTTAGGACTTTTCTTACGGGAATTACATGAGAATTTCTTTTGTTTGGAAATGGTGTGCATATCTGCATACAAATGAAATTGGTCTGAGTGTCGATACTGAATATTGATGTTGAGGTGATTGCCATATTCTGTGTACTTTAATTATTTTGTGTACATTTCTAACTTAAATTCCTTTCATTACATACCATCTTCACTCTTTCGCTAGACATGCTAGAAACAAGCATATATTACAAATCCATAATAAGAGTAATTTTTCACTGTGCATTTATAAGACACAGTTTATATTTATTAAACTTTAAAAGTATGTTTGTAGGTGAGGCTTTCATGTGTTATTTATTAAAGGCAGGGTGAGATTTTCCCCTCTGGGAGTCACCCTAAGAAGTTACATGGGTTGTCCTTTTAGCTACTTGAGTCCTCTCATAGCAGCAGTCAAAATGGGTGGTTGAGGGAAGGAACAGCCTTTTTTCCACAGGGTCTGCTAGTGATGAGAAGCTGGAAGTCGTTAAACTTGGCCAGCTCTGCAGGTACTGCTAGTGCCTGAGAACAAGCTCTAAAGTCCTGGAATTTGGCCACGTTGTGTACATAGGAGGACTTGTTGGGTCTTTTCTTTTCTGTAGCATTTTGGTGTTGTGCCTTCATGTTGTTGAAGTGCAAGCTCTTTTTGCAATGCTGACTAAGTCCCTTATTAAAGGAGAGGGAAAGAGAGTGGGACCAAACACACTTGTCACTAGAAATGTAGTATGAATGCTCACATTACTGTGCAAAATCCTAACAAGGGAAATTACTTTCAAGATACTTGTGCTATAAACACCTAGACATGGAAAGTTAGAGTTATCTGTATTTGCATGGCACTTCATGAAGACAGTCAACTCTTAATTAAAGCACAGAAGAAGGAATTTTTAATGAATGTCTTGAAGGCTCCAAGATTGCACAGTACTATTTCAGACACCTGAGAACTGAGCAGAAATCTGTGAATAAAAGTCTTGACAGTCGTTTACAAGGTTCAGATGGGACATCAGTGAAATTTGTCACAGTCTGAGCAGAAACCTCCTGAACACCACCAGTGACCCTTCTGTAATGAGTTTTGTGTAGCTTAGCAAGGAGATGTAGTCTTAGCTACTCCACAGGTCATAAATAGGTAACTCTGTACTTCATGGCTCCTTGTGGTTGCAGAAATACTCTTGTGAAACTTGAGAATATCAATTTGTAAGATGACTTGGAAAATTGAGGGATTTT
Organism: Urocynchramus pylzowi; assembly: GCA_013397555.1. Lineage (NCBI taxonomy): Eukaryota > Metazoa > Chordata > Aves > Passeriformes > Fringillidae > Urocynchramus > Urocynchramus pylzowi. The sequence continues at coordinate 538,488 of VZRH01006484.1, forward strand.
TTTTTCTGTACATTTATGAGCTAGGTAGAGGACTGTGAATTCTGTCTACTACCTGTGTTTGGCCTTGATACTTCTAGTTTCATAGATACCAAAATGGTATAGGAAACAATCTGCAAAATTACATGTATTTTTCTACTTTTAAACATTTAGTATACTATTTTGTGGTGGTTTGACGAGGAAGGAAGTTTTTGGGAAAGTAGTGGTCAAACCAGTCAGGGGCCAGATGTGAATATTGGCACCTGGTGTGGCCACTAGGGACCTGGATACACCTCTGAAAACACACAGGGGTTAAAAAGCAGAGCATTCCTGGGGGAACTTCCTCTTTGGGTCCAGCAGGGGAAGAGGACTGACCTCCCCTGCCCAGCTGTGTCTGGGTGGGGAGGGGGTGAGCCATGCGGCCGGCTGGGGGTGAGGCAGGCCAGGCCGGAGCCCTGAGGGACCCTGGGGTGCTTTGGGCAGGCCAGGCCGGAGCCCTGAGGGACCCTGGGGTGCTTTGGGCAGGCCAGGCCGGAGCCCTGAGGGACCCTGGGGTGCTTTGGGCAGGCCCCCCCCCAGAGAGAGACAGACACAGTCGGTGCCAGCTCAAAGTGTGATATCTGTGCTGGCACCTC
>VZRH01006484.1:539745-653381 GCA_013397555.1 Urocynchramus pylzowi
TGCAAGAGGGAGACTCCTCTCCCCTGATGAACTGGGAGTTGGTTGTGTGAGAGGTGGTAATGGACAGAGAATTGGGTATTCGAGGGGTGGTAGCTGGATTGGGAAGGTAAAGCCTTGACTCATGGTGTGATGGAGGAAAGGGGTAGGGGGAGGAGTGTTTTGAAGGCTTCCATTGAGGATATTGTGTGTGTATGTTTGTTTTTTTTTCCCTTTTGTGTTTGTTGTAGATGTAATAAAGTTGTATTCCTTTATCCCTGAGATGATGAAGCCTGCTTTGCTGTATTTTGGGTCACATCTCACAGTAGCCATTCTGGGAAATATACTTTCATGGGGGCACTGGCATTGGGCCAGGGTCAACCCATGACATATTTTGTCCATGGTTATGGTTAATCATTGCTCAATGAACCAAATGCACTTGTGGAGAACCACTGTTGATTACAAGTGAAATCTAATTTGTCTTTCAATTAGATTTCATTTCTTCTGGAACCAGGGTTTGTTATGGCAAAACAAATAGCAGTGGTTTCTCTCTTGTTGCCCAGTAGCCATAATTCCTCCTTTTTAAAGACTAACCTTGGTCTTAACTGACCAAAACCAGATTTTTTTTTTTTAATCTTTTTTTAAATTCCTGTATTTTCAACCAGACTTTGGAAACATATAAGAAACTGTAATAGGGCTTTCCAGGGCTGTATCTGCATACATGTACCACTGCTGTAAGAAGTGGGCAGGTGTGATAGCCCCTTGCCACCCATGTTTCTTGGAGCTGACAGCTGTGTACCAGGATGTGCCACTGCAGATATTTGGGAGTTGTGTTTGTAACAGATGCACACAGCTTTCAATTGCAAGGCATGAACATTTCTGTGGGACTCCAGTTGGTGGAAGGGCTGGGTGCTTTTAAACTCCCACTTGGCAAATTCCCTTGAAGTTGGTTAGCACATTGTTGTGGGCCCCCTCTTTTGCTCTCAGCAGGATGGGCAGGTGTAAATGTGTGTCAGGTATGGACACATACACTGCTCCCAGCCAGCCCTGGTGATGGAGAGGGGAGTAAGCCACGTGTTTCAGGATATGTGACACGGCATGATCAGGCTAGGGCACCTCATTTTCTCCTTTGCTGCTGCCAGTGAGGCACCATGGCTCACAGTGGGTGGCAGGAACCAGATAGGGACAAACATGACACATTGTGTGAACTGCACAGCACCTCCAGGCCCAGCTCAGGAGAACCTTGGGGTGGATGTCCTCTACTTTAAGGAGTGCCTGGTAATCCCAGTAGGATCTTTCTATGAAGAAATGTTTAATGGAGCATTTGCCAAATGAACCACCCTGTACACATGTGCTCACATGTGGGGCACACAGAGTAGGCCAGCCTGTGTGGAGGTCCCCTCCTGCTCAGGTTTGCCTTCCAACTTCTCCATGGGCAAACGCAAGGCTGGCTGGGCCTCCACTGTGCTCCTCCTCCTTCAACTGTGTGATCCTGCACTACTGATGGAAGGGGAATAGACATGACAAAAGGAGGAACACACACTTCCATCTTATATTTTCAGCAAATTATACCTTAGAAAAGCCCTGATGAGGACCATTTTTCCTGGTTGCATCACAGTCCCTTGACCAAACACATTAACAGTGTGAATGCACATTCCCTTTGCTGTAACCCTAGCAATACCACCCAGGATGTTTCCCATGCCAACTGCCTTTTTAGTGGGGTTGTACATTTAAAAAGCACTTTTATTTCCTAATTTTCTGCCCACCTCACCTGCTTCTTGGTTGCATTAATATGATTTGATTCATGCTATTAATGACACACTGGCAGATGCTTGAGGTGATTGTAAGCTTTAGTTCTCCAGTTGGTGGGGTATTGTTTCTGGTTTCAAAGAGAAAGTTGTTGTCTTGTGATTTTGGATGTTTGTCTTATACAGCTGTCAGGCTTCTCTCAAATACTTAGGTCATGACTGACATGTTTTTGTTTTGTGGCAACTTCCATAATTTATTTCTTTGCAAATCTAAAAAAATCTGCCCTGTAAAGTTTAAGAAATTAAGTAACAGAAAGCCAAAATGACAACAGATGCCACAATGTTTTACCAAGTCTACTCTGTTAGGACAATGTTAGGGCTACTAGGAAGGGCACATACATTTCCTTGTAGGTAAAAGAAATTTTCTGTAATTTGAATATACTTATTCAAAAGGTTACTTGTGGCAGTGCTATTCATTTTTTTTTAAGTAATTACCAAAATTGGGCAACATGGGTTTTTTGTGGAATGGGATATCCATCAAATGGTAGCAACCTCTGAGTCAAGACTGGATTTTAGTAGTGGGTTTTTTTCCTTCAATCATGCATGCACTTGTCAGAATGGTTAATTTTGAGCATGAGTAGTCTCATCCAATTTAGTAAGAGCACTCACATGACTGAAGATAAAAAAAAGTATGTAAGTGCTCACAGGATATTACCACAGCTTTTTACAAGGTGGTACGTTGGAGTTATTCTGAAAACTGCCTTCCACTTGTGAATTTCAGTGTAGGTGCTGGAAACTCTAAAATGTAGCCCCTTGAGTGAGAGAGAGGAAAACAAGGGAGCCTTCTAAACTTTGGGGATCTGAAGACTTGCTCAGTTCACACAATACTTTGCACGCACAGACAGATAAATTTTTTTTGTGTCAGACTCCTGACTGAAACAGAATTATAAACCCATCCATTAAAGACCAAATGAATAATCTTTTTATGTCAGAGATGATCTTTGCATGTTGAAGGCATGCATGTTCTATATGTTTTGAAATAATTAATTGTTTGGGACTGCTTTTGAGCACTTAAGACTGTTGTGTTTTTTAACACTAATCAAGGATGTTGAGGTGTACATGTCCAATTTCAAGAGAGAAGGAATAATGCTCCTATTTCAGTGTGTTGCAGTTTTCTTCATGTGTAAATTTTATTTTAGGTTTCATGTTTCCCATCCTGAGGATTAAATGATTGACAAGTTGGAAAACTTGGCACTTCTTATACGTTTCAGCATCAAGTATCTACCATACGGAGTGTAGAGATTTTATGCTCTATTTGCTCAAGTAGCTACATGTAACACCTTTCAATTTGAGGCGATTATAAAGAAGTTTTAAAATAATTTCTGAATCCAACCCTTAACTTCAGAAATGTGACCACTTCAAAGAAGGGCAGGAATGCAAGTGTGTTGCAGATTTAGTTACTGAATAACTGAAAAAAATTTGCATCTTATCTCTTGCACAAGAAACCCAGGGTATTTTATGGTTGATTCTAGTGAATCTGCATAATACTGGATCTCCTGGCAAAACAAAATCTGGCAGAGTTACAGCTGCCACACTGCTGAGTTATACAGCCCTTGTGCTTTTAGGCCAGCTTCACGCTGAGTGCAGAGGAAGGACAGAATGACAAAACTGAAGAAGTTTGGGGAAATTTCTGATGGATTGTAATCAAAACCAGAGTCAGTTTTTTGATCTGGCTCATGGAGCAGCCTTGGCAGCTGGTGGCCAGTTGAACCAGGGCTGGCATGTGATGGGGAAGAAAGCACTCTGGGGGATGGTAACTGGTCTGGCATAGGTCATGTCAGAGAAAATAGCTTTCTCAGGTAAAACCTGAACTGTACCAGCTTGTGGCACAGTTCTTTGTGGAGGCTCTGTAATTTGCATCTTGTAGCTCTAGTGTTTTAACCAAGATGGAGATGAAGTAGGGCTGGGCTGTCTCCTGACATGCCCTGGGACAAGAGGAATTCCCTTTCCCCATTCCTGTTTTTGGGTCACCTTGGACGTGGTGAGGTAAATTAAAGCTGAAATCAGTGTGGGAGAACACCACACCTGTGTAGAAAGACCAGTATTTGGAATGTGGTTTCTGAGGAACCTCAAGTCATTTGGGATGGCTATTGAAGGGCAAGCTTATTGTGGGGAGTGGCTGGGAGGCAAAACACACTTGTTGTTTCTGGCCACAGGCAGTACCAGGGTTTCTGTGGCTGTGTGCCCCAAGGATGTGGCAAGTTCCTTCTTGCTGAAGGCAGCATTTTGGGCTGGCACAGGCAGCCGTGTGCTGCTTTGGCATTCACTCTGCCCATCCTGGGCAAAGATGGCAGGGGGGAATGTGTCTGAAGGCTGCTCTGCTTCCTGCTCCTTCATCTCAGCCATGGTAAGGAAGCCTAAAATCCCTCGTTTTGACTCCTGCTGCTGCTGTTAGCATTGGCCCTGTCAGAGGCTGTGTTTTTCTTCAGTGTTACTGGTGAATAATGCTTCTTTTGTATTTACCTTAAAGGTTAATTTCTTTAGCAGTTTACGTGGCATGATAATTTCCAAGATACTTGAAAATAAATCCTGCCAGAACCAATTTATTCAATGTGTGAAGTACTTTAGATGTTTCCCAATGATAAATTCTCATTAAAAATGTTTTATTATCCTTCTGAGGAATTCTGATAAATCATGGTAAAAATTGAGGTAAGAAGGTGACATCAGGAGTTTAATGCTATCTAGCCATCAAAAGGTAGTAGAATGTGCAAAAAATAAGGATGAGGGATAAATATTTATGTAGCTTATATTATATACCATAAATCCCAAGAGCAATACTTTTATCTCAGACATCCACATGTGTCTCTAGTTCCCCAAGGCAGAGCAAGGAAAAACAGAATATGAGCTCTCCAGAGTATGAGAGCTTTATCATGGTAGTCTATTGTGAATTCAGAAGGCAGGAAGATTTATGATGTTATACCTCATACAAATTAATACCTCTTTGTTGACAGTGCATATCTTATTTATAAATGAAATTGCTGTTCCATCCTGCTCAAGCCTGTACAGTTGGGCTGAAGAACAAGGAAAACCTGAGCAAACTGTGATGGTGAAATCCTGATTTCTTCAAGTTAATGACTGAAGTCTTTAAGGGCACTAGGGTTGATAATTTATTTGCATTTATTTATTTTCACAGACAGAAGCAGAGCATTTTGCAGGTCTCTTTAGTTTCTTTTTATATAAAATGCAATTTATTGGAGCATGGGATAGGAAAGGAGCTGCTGTGCTGTGACAAAGTCATATTCCTTCCAACATGGCTTCCATTAAAAGAGGCTCTGTTGGCTGTAGTGTGGTGTTGCTGTTTGCTCCATTTTTCAGGTGCAGGTTGACTGTCCCTCTGATGGGAGGTCAGACCAGCTGGTTACCTGATACATGGAAGGAGAAAACAAAGAGCAGTGCTACAGGCCCTTTAGGTCTCGCCATGGTTGACAGCAAGGCAAAAGGTGATTGTGTAGATGTTTGTGTGAATTTTGGCACGTGAGAATGGGCATTTAAGGTAGAGTATGCTGCTTTGCTGAAATTTTAGGGATTTCTGCAGACACCCCATATAATATAATTCTGTCAATAACTTGTCTGTCAAGATACTGGTTCAATTTGCCATTGTAAGAATATATGAATATTAATAGGTTGCTTTCATTACTGCTTTCTCTTTTAGAGCCTCTCCTTCCCCCTAGAAGTCCATAAATTAAGCATGTGTTTATATTTTTATTTTATTGTTTTTAAGTTCTAGGTCACTTCTTTTTTGGGGATACTTTTTGGAAGTCATTTCCTTTTATGATAAGATACTAGAAGCTGAAATTGCAAAAACAGGAACTCCTGTTTTGCATGGACAAAAGTGCTGCAGTTCCATTTGCTGCTTCAAGAAAAATAGGTTGACTTTGTTGTTATAATTTGTTGGCACTTTTCTTGAAAAGATAAGTAAGAAGGGAGTACAGGGTATTCAGATACTCAGTACATAGAGATCATAAACAGCAACAAGGCCTCAGTTTTGTTGTTTTAACTCATTGCATTGAGTTTTAGTCAGCTACAAACATTCAGAAAAAAGCCTGGTAATATTAGAAAAGCTAATAATTTCAGGTGTTGGAGTGGGTAATTTTAAAGGTGCAAAAAATCCAGAAACTGCTGACTAATCTCCCTTTGAAACAAAGAGAGTCATTGCTCTACCTCGAATTCCACCTTCAAAAATGGAGACATCCAGAATATTTCCTGACTTCTGAGAATCACTTCTGAGAATTTAATAGCAATTAAATGTCTGAGATCCCCTTTTAGATGTGCAAATAAGACTGCACAGTCTTTATTTTTTTATTACTCCTGAATAAAGTCTGATTTCTCCCTGTGACTGAATCCTTTGCTGGGAGCGCTCTCTTGTGGCTGTTAGTTTCATTTAAATGACTTCAAGGATTTCAAACATATGCATATTATTTAGAAATTTTTGCCTTAGGACACAACAGTCTGTGTTGGATAAGCGTACTGTGGTGGTTTTGCATGTTCCTAAATTAAATGTGGTAATATATATTTTAATACTGCAGGAAGGTCAGTCTAGGCAAAAGTATCCCAAGTGTGTTTCCCGGAAGATCTCAAAGGGACAGGCATATTGAGCATTCAGGTTTTTAACCTCTTTTTTTTGGTATATTTTTTGGTGAAAAGCCATATGCCTGTGGACAGATGGGGGAGGCTTGAAGGGGAATGAAATCTGCCTTGGCAGCCAGTCGGATGGAGGAGAGACAGGGATGGGCACCTTCATTAACTGGCTTGATTGCAGATGCTGCTGTTCCTGTGGTGCCACTCTTGGTGATGAGCAAGTTACTTCCTACAACTTTGGCTATTAAAATGAATGAAAAAATTGATTTGGGAAACTTTTCAAGTGAAACTGATATGTGTGTTCCTAATGAAAGCTTGAAAACATTTTACCCTGAATCTGTGTTTTCTCATTCTGGGGATGGGATAGGAAAAGAAGGTGGGGGGTTAATTCTTGACCTATTCTGTTTTTTAATACAAAGTTTTTAGCTGATGTTTTAATTTTCAGTAAGAAGGCAAAGCCTGGAAGCTCAGATTGTGATGTGCAGGGGTTTCCTTTGAACTAGGGACAGAGTTTCCTCTTTCAAGAACAGTTACTAATGAGCAGTTGTTTGATACTACATAGACTCGATACTATTGGGATTATGCATCCAGTGTCATAGCTCTATAAGCATGTCTGCATTATTAATATCCAGTGTGTGATGTTGGATGTAGGCTCCTTTTCCTTGTATGCTGTAACCCAACAGCAACTGGAGTAATCATTACAGGTTGTTTACTTATTTGTACTCTCTTAGAGAGGCAGGTTTACACTTGAGGCAAGGCTTTGAATGAGAGGGATCTTGGCCCTTGACTGAAAAGTCTCTATTCTTCTGTAGGCTGAACTCTTGTGCCTGGCATTTGTGTGATCACCCACCTTCATTCATCTTTGGATCCTGTATGTCACTTAAGCACTGTGATAGTCCTTCAGGGATATTTTTAAAATTTCAACTAGTCTTCTGGGAAAGCTTTCATAGCAATTATGTGACTGTTTGTAGCTGTTTTACAGCAAATGTACTGCTTTGCCCAGCAGTCTTTGAAGTGAAGGTAAGATGAGCTTGTTTGCTGTTTTGGCTGCAGTCTAGCAGAACAGCTCAGCAGTATCTGATTGCAGATTAACACTGAAAAGAGTCTAAAGCAAATTAAAAATCCTATTAGTCAACTGTATTTTGAGGCTCAGGTTTTCTTTTTCTTTAAAATTAAGGAAATACTTAGTTTTCCTCGTCTCTTACCCCTGTATCAATTGTAATTCTCTTTTTTTTTTTTTTAGATAGCAGATTCAATAGTATCTACCCTATGCAATTTACTCTTCTGTTACGTAGAGAGAAGGTGGACAACCTGCTGGAAATTCAGGAAAAAAAGTTCTTTTTTCACACTTGAATTTTACTCCTCGGTTTTTCCAAATAAGTCACCAAGAATAATATTTGTCAGGTCTGCATCCTCATTAACACAGCAATAAGTCCATGGTTGTTAGACTCTTTCTGAAACATTGTTAGAAAAGCCAGCCGTTGAGTCAGAGTCTGCCTTTCTGTGGACTCAGTGTGCACATGCACACACAGGCATGTGTGTTAATGTTAATAAGCAAGGCGTCATGCTAGGTTTAGCTTACCTTTGTTAAAGGCTATTTCCAAAAAAACTCCATTACATTAAATTTAACATCTGTGAGTAATCTATACTCTCACCTTTACATGAATTGCAGTTGTTTTTTAATAGAATATATCAATCTGGCTGAGAAAGTTTTAGCCAGATGCCATCTAACTTTCCAGCAGGTTCACACAGTTGAGCTATTGGACTTCTTTGAAATTTGTAATTCTGTCATATGCTGTCTTAACTGTATTACTTACTAAAATCCAAATATGTATGCTTGCATAAAATGAGACTACTTTTTTCCCTTTAGCCAACCTCCTTCCTGAAGTCTGAGTATTTCTGTAAATCCATAAAACCTCCAGCTTTTGCTTTACAATTATAAATGCATCCTGCTTTGACCTGAGAAGCTGTTCATTTGACACATACAGCATGGGGGTCAGTTGGTTGGTAAGGATGCTGTGGTGCGATCAGGCCAATGTGTAAGAAGAAAGTTTATTTTTTTTTTTTCTGTGTCAACCCTTAATGGTACAGTATAATTAATCTTCGTTTTCCCCCAAGGAAACTTTGTGCAGCCTGTTACTGTATCCTTTATATCCTCAAGTATAATGATGGTAAATAACCATCAAGGAAGCTTACATGTGCAAATCTGGCTAGCAGAAGGGGATTAATTGTGTGACTATGGAGTAAAGCTTACTTTTTCAGAAGACTTTTAAAATAAATTATCCTTTGAAAGAACTCCCCAGAATTGGTAACATCGTTCTCTGTTGGGGATAGATGTACCTGCCACTTTTTTTTCTGTAGGTGATGATTTCCAGTGCCTGAAAACTGAAGTGGTTTATTTCTAGGGATGTAACAGGCTGCGTCTCTTTTAGGGAAAGTGCTGCTCCCTGAGAAGACTGTCTGGTTGTTTTTCATGTGTAGGAAAAACATCTAACTCTTCACTACCACTGATGATCCATCAGCTCTTAAGAGATTTTCTTTTAGCTTTGTCATCTCAAGAGGGACATTACCTTCTTTACAATGCAGTGCCCCAGACCCATCTATTTACCTGCCCATGTATTTGCTTAGAATATTGGAAAAGGATAGAACAGATCAAACGAACAGTTTCAGCAGCACAATGTCAGTGCATTTTACATGCGCCGTGTCAAACTCCGCTTCAAACGAAAACTAAAAATCCCCCTCCTTCCTCCTCTGTCAGGAAGAGTCCTCTGGCTTCATTTTTTGGGCTTTGCTCAGCTTTTCCCCGCCGAGCTCCGCGGCAGCGTTCAGCGGCAGAGCCGCGTGTCTGACTAATCTGAAGGGCTGCGGCCTCTTAGCGGGGAGCGCTGACAAGGCTCCTTTGTGAGTCTAATTATATCCCTCAGCTGGCGGCCGCAGATTAGCCCAGGACAGCCGGTGGCGGAGGGCCGAGGAGTCCCATGCTCTGCTCCGCCGGCATCGCCCGCGTCTGCCGGGGACAGAGCCCGGGAGGGTGCCACCAGCACCCCCCGGTGCCACCAACACCCCCCGGTGCCGCCTCGGCCCCTTCGCTCGGCTCTCGGGCCGGTCCCGCTCCACGGCGGGAGGAGGCATCGCCCTGCGCGGAGCCTGGGTAGGTACCTAGGGCTGTGCCCGGGTGAGGAGGCTCCTGCCAGGCTGGACAGGACATGGGACACTCATGAGCTCCGGCAGCTCCTCACACCTGCTTTCCAACCTTGGGCTAAGCCAGTGCTCAGGGTGCCTTTCTCTTGGCTTTTCTGTGTCTTTTGTGACTTGTTGGATGAGGGGGATAAAAAAAAGCTATGCATCTCGTCTCAAATGCATCCGATTAAAATTTCATTGAAGTGGAGTCCCAGGTATGGAAGAGGGGAGGTGACTTTGAAAAGAGTATTTTGTTGTTTGCTTTCAAATTTGCCTCCCATTTCTCAGGCAGACGTGGCTTCAGTGTGCTTTGTCTTGCTGAGTAAAGCCACTCATCTCCCAGCTGGGCCAAGCACTGGGGTGGTTTGCATTGCTACTTTCTAAGAGGTCTGCAACCAGTTTTCTTGGATGGTCTCTTCATCCCAGTATGGGATGGAGACAAATGGAGTGGCAGAGTCACTCTTAGTAAAACTCAAAGTATCAAGGCCTGAGAGCTTTTAAGCCTTGAGCTTTTAGTGATATGGAAAAAAAAAATTGGTGGAAAAAGTTCCCCAGGCTGTGAGCTGTTTGCCAACATGTGCAGAGCTTATACAAGAGTGGAAAGGGATTTTTACAGAACAGTGGAAGAGGAAATGAGTATGTTGATAAATATGAGACCAAAATGTTTTGTTCTTCATGATAAATCTGAAGGAAGGATTGTGGGATTTCTGCTTGGGAAGGAGAGGAGTATGAAACACTGAGCAAAAGTGGGAGAAAACCAGCCTAATTATTGAAATACACTTGTCTTAGACAGTTTGGGGAAGGGGGAGGGAGTTAAATGATTAATTTAGGATTTTTTTTTTTTTGTCACTGCCAGGCAGTCAGTGCTTCCTGCTTCTCAAGATCATATATGCTGTGAAGCTGGAGTGCTGGAGCAGCGTGGGCTCAGGTTGTTTCTGTCTCTATCTTCTTAGTGGTGACCAGACAGGCCAGTCAGCTCCATTAGAGAAATCCTTCATCTAGTGAGGCTAATGGACCTTCTCCCACAAGAGAGCTGCTCAGGTAGGATCTGCCCACTGTATTTGTGGGAAAGGATCCCAGTAGAGTTAGGATCAACGTCTGCAGGTTACTGTTGGTTTATAATAACACAAAGTAATACATAACAGAGCACTGGCACATAAAACCCATCACACATTTCTTGTGACTTCACCGAACTTTGAGTAAAGCTGTAAAATAGTAGACTTCCATTAGTCACTTGGAGCTCATATGTGGTATTCAGTGTGTTTCAGTGATTTTTTTTTTCTATGTGAAGATACTTTTTCTATTATTTGAGGTTGTTTAGACATCCTTGTGCAGAGCTCTGTACCACCCTAGCAGGAGTGTTAAAAGCCAGTTTTGTTTCCCATCTGAAGGTGACTAAATGTAGCACATATAATGCAAACAGCTGAGAACTCACTGTTGGAGGCATATTCACTGCTCCAGGTTTAGTAATAGTGATGTAGGTACAATTTGCATATGAATGTAGTCATAGTATCTGTGTGGTCTGTTGTGAGATTGTCCATAGATCCCTTGGTTTATGCAGGAAGATTGCATGGATGAATTCAGTTATTAAACTACTTGATCATTTTAGAGGGATGCTGATAGTCCCTGCAGCTTTTTAACAAACAAGCTTTTGCAGCAGGAGTAACTATTTATGAATATTAACTAGAGCATTTTTTTCTGTATTTTGTCATCAATTGTAACTGATCTGGCCTTGGAAAATTTATATAGTTTCTGATTTGATTTTTGTGTATCAAAGCACATGTTTCAGCCTGTGGGCGTTTATTATTCTACTTTTGCCAGATTTACTCTCTTGTAAAACTTACACTTGGTGATTCAGGTGGCTAAAGATTGAGATCTGAAGGGGTGGTGTGAGCTGGGCTGGAAGAAAAATGATCTATTGAAGATTTGTGGTGTTATTGCTGTGAAGTGATTCTGTTTTCAATTTTGCTTGGAAAACAGCTTTTGCTGTGAAGTGACTGAACCCAGTGTTCAAGTCTAATGATGTTAAATTGGGTGCATATCTTGGCACATTTACTTTCTATTAAATAAGCCTAAAAACCTAGTTTCCCAAGCAAAATCAGTGCTGTTCCAGGAATCCCAGAAATGAGAGTTGTCTGGTCATTATTAAAGTTCTAGCTCCAGGTGATTGTAAGTGTTTTAGGGCTGCCATATCTCTGCTCAAAATGAGGGTTTGTACTTATTCCCAGCGTATCCAAATCAAGGGAAATAGCTCTGTTTCTCACAGAATGAAATGTCAGAAGATGAAGCAGGACACAGCACCAGCCTCAGCAGAGGATCCAGCTTCTTGCACTTGCCTTTACTGCAGTTCCCATCTCTCCCCCTAGGGATGGAGGGCATGGATTGTATTTCCTAGGGTCAGGCTCCTATCCACAGGGTGCTGGGAGCTCTCAAAGACAACGTTATACCTGCCCATGCAGATTCCTTCGACTTCCATTAAGTGTCTACACAAAATGTTGGAAATATTTGGCCTGAGTTAGTACAGGCATAGGAAGAGAGTAGCTCATGCTCCAAGAAGTTGCAGGAAAATATCTGCCCTTTGCCAATGGAGAAATGATAGATGAATGTGTGTTTCAAATTGTACTGCTATAATGCTGTTATGGCTGCAGTCATCAGTTGGAGATTAAGAATGGGATTCAATTTGGAACTAACAATTAATTTCACCTGAAACTTGAGCTGCCCTGGGAGGGAAGGAGGGAGAGGTTACTTGGATGATTGTGCAACTGTAACCACCTTATGCCTTGGGCTTCCAACATGTTAAGGCAGCTGAGATTTCCTGCCCAAATTACGAGCTCTGTAATGTGCCAAAACTCTAATGTCTGTTTTAATCTGAAAATAGTTTTTTATGACAATAAAAATCCCTTTTACAAACCATGCTGTATATCAAAGAGTGATTTACAGTTGTATAGCTACTTCAATTCAGTGGAAGAAGTAGAAATTTTTACATGCACTTGTAATCCAGAAGGGGCTCCGCAGAAGAGGAGTTTTTTGTGGAGTTTGGTTTGTTTGGTTTTGATTTGGTGGGATTTTTTGGTTTGTGGTTTGGGGTTTTTTTGGGTTTTTTTTGTTTTTGTTTTTGGTTTTTTTTTTTGTTTTGTTTTTGGTGGGATTTTTTTGGGGTTTGTTTTGTTTGTTTGTTTGGGATTTTTTGTTTGTGTTTGGTTTTTTTTGTTGTTTGGTTTGGGGTTTTTTGGTTTGTTTTTTTTGTGGAGCAGATTTTTCTTTCAAATCTCTATTGTCCTTCTGAGACCAAGATGCCTCAAGGGAAAATTTCTACATGAAAAGCTTATTCAGTTCTTTATTATGTGGAAAGTACTGTAATTTTTTACAGTATTACACTAATTTTTTGTCTTGGTTATGGCTAAGCCAGAGTAAATGGGTCCTGGATGCTGTGTGATGTGACCAGTATTTATTTGGAAGATTATTGAGAATTCCAAGTGTTGTGAGAATAGGCTGAGAAGCAGTATTAGAGTACTTAACAAGTGCAAGCTTGTAAATAGATGAGCAATAAGACTTTATGTAGGCCTTTTGAGTTGGTTCTACTTCTTAATCCAATGGGGTTTTTTGGATGAAAGTAACGATATTGTTTCTAATGGGGATCAGCAGTATTGTTCTAAATATTTACTTAATTAAATATTTCATTAAATGTTCCTGCAATGCATCTGATTTAACCATTCCTTTTGTGAACAAGCCAGATGTAAATCCAGACAGGTTTTGGCTTCATCTGAAACAGAGTTCCATTCAGGTGTTTTTTGTATTCAGGGAGTGACCTTGAAAGAAAGGAGGAGATGGTATGTGTTGTTTTTATAAAGCTCACTACAGATCTGCAGAGGTAAAAGACATGGCCCTAAAGTACTTGCCATGATGATATTTACCAAGAGTTTTTTGGGTTTATTGCTCACCAGGAAAAGACATTTTACACATCTTAAGTTTAATCTCTATAATATAAAGTGAGGGTGTGATACCTCTACAGTTAAAATTTCAAGTCCTGATGTTTCTGCCTCACCTAGAAAAGCCCCGTTTTTTTGCTTTTTGGAGGGGCTAATGCAGTTACTGTATCTTCTGTCCTTACTTGAAAGGACATTTAAGGCTCTCCTGGGTGGACAGTCTGTATGCAGGCATAGAGTGTACTTTAGAAAAAGCATTTAAGTTGCTGCTGTCTAGCTCCAGGACAGTCAGAACTTGGGGCATCTAAGACTAAATCAAAGGGAAAGGCAGTAGGACAGACTAAAGAGAAAGGAAAGGAAGTGGCTGAGGCTGTGATGCTCTAGAAAGCAGCATAGAGGTGAGTTCATAAGTGGGTAGTGGGACAGATTTTAGCAGTGCTTCAGTATATTGGGAAGACCAAAAAAATCAGTGGCTGGAGTGCAAAACCATCAGCCTGGTCAGAGAAATTGTGGATATTTTGGAACTAGAAAAGCCTAAAAAGTCACTTTGCATATATGTATGTATCTATATAGAAGGATATGTATGTGTGTGTATATATATCATCTCCATTGGATATGAGTGACAATGAAGGTTTACTTCGAAATATATTCTGGAAGTTTTTTTAATGTGAGAAATCCTTTAATACACAATTTCTGCATGGAAATTTTCAGGAGGGCTTTCTGTATTTTTCTTCATTCTCATATTCTTTCTGACATACATACCACCTTTCTTCCTTTATTTTTAAATAAATGAAGAAAAAATAAAGCAGGAGACTGTTCAGAAAAAGTGTTCCACCTCAAGTTTTGGATGCTTTGTCCTCACTTGGTTTGCTATTACATCCAAAGATATAGGTGTACCTTTATGTCAGGAGACAGCACAACACTGAAAATTGCAAGGGGAAAGGAGCAGAGAATTATATTGGACTTAATCAAGAGCTTTTCTTATGGAATTGATAACAACTGGTTTAGCCTAAATTAGGATAACTCTTCCAGGTATTTAATTACAGAGAATGACACAAGAAGCCATTTACATGCCTTATAGAGTTTTGCTGCTGGGTGATAGCTTTTTGCCAAATTTTAGGTACTTCATTTCCATATTTCCCTGGCAGATAGATCTGCCAGTGGTGACTAACATAGCATGAAGTAATTTGAATTCTATGAATATAATTGTCTGAGATAGGTAATACCAAATATCTTTGTGTAGGATGATGACTCCTTCGGTATTCTATAGAAAGGAATCTTATTTGTCTGTTTTAAAGGGAGGGTAAGAAGAAAGATCAAATTAAGTGCTCATTAAAAAAAATTCTTAATTTTAGAAAAATCATCCAGTTCTAATCATGACCTCCCATGTTAGGCAGTTGGATGAATTCTTCAAATCTGCAGTGACAAACACATAAAACAGCTTCTGGAATGAAAAACAGTTAACATTGTCAATTTATTTTTACTTGAGGCCCCTGTGGGTAACTGCAGACTCATGGTGGTATTCAGCCTCCTTTTTTTTTTTTCCTGCCGAAGATTCAGAAGACTAACAAAATCCAAACATGTTTTTAATACATTGAATAAATGATTTAGCAGTTCCTTTGCAGTGGTTTTTTGCATACCCAGTTAATTACATTATATGTTGGTCTTCTAGTGTGTTTTAATTTACTGAACAAAGGATTGGTGAACTGCAAAAAACCCTTATGGATTGGGAAGACTTTTGTTCCCCCAGCATCTACAGATTTACTAAAAGAAATTTATTGATTGAGTATTGGTAGGTCTAGCCTGCTGTTATTGTAAGGGAGGGGAGTTGAGAAAGCTGAAAACTTTGAAGCTGTTTGGGATTTATAAGCGGACAAAGAAGAGCACCTCTGCTGTCACTACAAATTCTTGACATTTTCTCTACATGGATTAAAAAAAAAAAGTGTGAGCGGCTTGCTGAGGATGTTGCAAAAACTGAACCCTTCCTAGGCAATTTGTGTGGCTGGCACAGGGCAGCAGTGTTTGTAACTGGTTCTGTTTCTGTAGGACAAGCAAGAGCAGCGTGGTTTGGTTTATTTGGCTTTGACACAACCTAAGGGCACCTTGTGAGCTGCACCTGGCAGTGCAGTGCTCGGGCGTGCTGCTTGCTTGAGAATGGCAGGGATTTGTGCACTTGACCTTTAAGCTTGTGCAGGTTTCCATTTTATCTCGGGGCTGCAGCCTTTCTGCATTTCCTTAGCATTGCATTTTTGGCATGTCTTGTAGCCAATTACACTGGGATTAGGCCAAATTTCTGGTTCTAGACAAGGTTTAAAATGACTGCCAGTAGTTTGGGCCTCCTGCTGCAACTTTGGAAAAGTGAACTTGGGCTATTTTAAAAACAAAGTTTTTAACAACACAGAAAGACTTTGTTGCACTGCTGAAAAGCTTTGAGTTGCACTGTGGTGAATGGAGGGAGAAGAGTTTTATTTTAATAGATGCTGTGCAGCATCACTACACTGCCTGGTTCCCAAATTCTTGTGTTTGTACCTTGAAACATGGTCTACAGCTTTCTATAGAAACCTAAGTGACTGAAAAGGGAATATATCTATTTTTAAAGAATCTTTAATATAAATTACCACTACAATAGTTTTCACTCAAGATTTAGGGCTGACAGTGTGTAACAGTAAGAGTTAAAAAGAAAAGATGCTTCTGCTTCGGGATTTTTTTCTGTCTTTGTAGATCCAGCTCAGTTCTGACTGAAGCCACTGACTTGTCCATCCTTTTACTTTTGAAAAATTGGGATTTCTTGTCTAAACCCAGGTATTATTATTAGGGTGAAGACCCCACCTTGAGTACTGCATCCAGCTCTGGCATCCCCAGCACAACAAGGACGATCGACCTGTCAGAGTGAGTCCAAGGAGGCCACCAAGATTAGAGGATTGGAGCACCTCTCCTATGTGAAAATGTTAAGAGAACTGGAAATGTTCAGCCTGGAGAAGAGAAAGCTTTGGGGTCACATAATAACAGTCTTCCAGAACCCAAAGGGAGCCTACAAGAAATTGAAGAGAGACTATTTTCAAGGGCATGTAGTGACAAGACAAGGGGGAATGGCTTCAAATTGAAAGAGAGTAGGTCTAGATTAGATGTTAGGAAAAACTTCTTTGCTCTGAGGGTGGTGAGGCACTGGAACGGGTTGTCCAGAGAAGCTTTGGATGGCCCATACCTTAAAAACATTCAAGGCAGGTTGGAGGGGGCTCAGAGCAAATGCTCTGGTCCAGTGGAAGGTGTCCCTGCCTTCATCAGAAGGGTTGGAATGAGATGATCTTTAAGGACTCTTCCAAACCAAACCATTTTTTGATCGATTCCATGATTTATTTCTTGTCACAGCCAATACAGATGAGCAGTGGGTGGCACTGCATTGGTCTCTAATGCTCACTTCTGGTTAGGTGTGCTGTGGGGAGTCCTGGCTGTCAGTGATTACTGCGGATGTGGAGCGCAGTTCTGCAGTCCCAGGGCTGCAGCCGCTAGGAGAAAAACCACTGCCGTGTGGTCATGGCAGAGTGTGCCGCTCTGGCGGCCTGCGGAGGGCTGCGCTGGGATGAGGAGCAGTCCCATGTTAATGATCCTGCTGCAGTGGCAGCAGGCGGCGGTCGGCAGTGACGGCGGCGGCCGGAGCCGCTGCCTGTCGGGGCGCAGCAGCCGGCAGGGGGCGCGCGCGGGTCGCCGGGCGGGCAGGGCGAGCAAGGCCGAGGGAGCAGGGAAGGGATCCTGGGAGAGGGATCAGCGGCCGGGGCGGCTGAGGAGTCCGGCACCCGCGGCCTCCGGCCTGGCTGGCTGCCGCTGCTGCGCGCAGAGCTCCGCAGCCTCGGCCTTGAGGTGTGGGCCTGCGGCTAGGCCTTTGCTCGTTCAGCAGGGGGCTGGAAGGAAACATTAACAGACAAATTAGATACTAGGAAGAAATCCTTTACCGTGAGGGTGGGGAGGCGCTGGAACAGGTTGCCAGAGAAGATGCGGATACCCCATCCTTGGGAGTGTTCAAAGCCAGCCTGGATGAGGCTGTGAGCAACCTGCTCCAGTGGAAGGTGCCCCTGTCCATGGCAGGGGTGTTTTAACTGAGTGATCTTTAACTGACTTTAACTGATCTTCCAACCCAAACTATTTTATGGTTCTATGAAATAAATTCTAGCAGTTGGTTTTCATCTGGATGCAGGCCCCTGGAACTGCTTGTCACATTCTTGCTTTGGTTACTCCAAATGCAGAAGCCTGTATGGCAGGGTTACAGCAGAGGTGCTATTTTGTAGATAAGAATGATACAATTCCTGTTGGAGAAGGTGGTGCTGGGGAAATACACACTTCTGTTGTTGTATCTGCTGGCTTTTTATCTTTTTTCCTTTGTAACCTATCTTCTATGCTTACCAACATTTTCCTTCCAGCAGCTTCTGTAAAAGCACGTGTAGAAGGATACTTTCAGTGAAATGCTTTTAATAATGCTTCCATTAATGCTGGTGGTTTTCTGAGTTGTAGGTTCAGATAATCTCATTCTGTCACTCAGAAGTGATAGAGAGGTATTGCATTAGAATGTAAATGCTGAGCTTCCAGCTTGTTCCATTGCCTGCAAAATATTCCTGTTCTCAATCTTGTAATCTTTTCATTCTAGTCCTTCTATCCATTTGCTGAGTTTTGGAATCAATATTTATGTTGCAGTCCACTTTTTAGAAAAAAAAATAGTTTCTTGAAGTGCAGGATAGATTCTTACCATTTAATTAGAATTACTATCAGCAAATACTGTTGACTATGCATGGTGAATTAATTTTTAGTCATATAGTGAATTTCCCAACAAAAGTAGGTGTCTTTGATGTCTGGGTAACCCACCGGTATTTTTAGGCTGTTCAGACCATTATGTAAAAAAAAAAAAAAAAAAAACCCTCTCAAAAATTCGTGTGGCCACAAATACAGAAAATTCAACAGAACTTGTAAATTCTTGTCCACTTGACTTGCCTTATGCTACAACTCAGTCCAGTCTGTTCCTCCTCTTGCTTGGCTGCTCAGGAAGATGAAAGTGGTGGTGGATATTGTAGCACAGAAAATGCCTTCTGAAAATGACATTCATGTAGCAAGGAACTATCTTATCAAGATCTTGACAAGTTCCATGAGGTACAGTACTGACTTTACATGTGCATCCCTTCTGTTTCTTCCCAGTGATTGGATTCCTCCTGCCATGTGTCAAGCCCAAACTGTCACAGAAACCCTCTTCCCAACCTTCTTTTCCTTAAGCTCCAAATGCTGCTTGTATTGTGCTAGTTTCCTAGTCTTGTGTTTCCTTAGCAGTTCATCATAGAAAAGTAATTGTCTCATAAAAGGTAAACCTTTTCAGCTGAATCGATGCCTCGAGATCTGCTGAATTTGCCTTACCAGATATCTGTGGTTTGCTGAGTTGTTGTCAGTACTGTTAAAGGTGGGCAGTGGGGGGAAAAGGGTATGTGATGTTCTGTGCAGCTGAACAGTGGGATCATTACTTTCTCCATACCTGCACACAAGCTTGGAGCAAGCAAGGATTGTCTGGAGCCATCATCGCATGGCTGAGCAGGATCTTTTGCACTTGTTTGCCCTGAGAGAACTGGGGCTCCTCCATTCTCTGAATATCATGTCCTACCAAGAAAGAGCAACTAGAGATGCTCTGCTTAATTCTTTTCTCCTTTGTCATGCTGAGAAGAGTAGGCTTTTGTTTATGGAAACAATTACTTCTTTTTTTAGTGACAGTAATGGTGCTACACTTTGTAGTGAAATTACAGTTTCCCTGTAGAATTGTTATTCTCCTTTTGTAATCCTGCATGCAGAGTTTGGAAAGGCAATTCATCACTGATTTCTTCAGACCTTCCTGAATGTACTGTGAAAAGCCATGTACACAGAGCTGATCTGTTTTGAAGATACTGGCTCTAGTTTTGGTCTCTAAATGCAGTGGCGGTCTGATAACAGACAAATTTATAAAAAGGGGGAATGAGTAAAAAAATGTAGAAGTACCTTTTTACAGTTCAAATTGAAAATATGGAACACTTCTTCAGTGTAGCAAATTACTTAACCTTGGAGTAATAGATTTCTTAAGTACAGAGGTGCATTAAAAACTCTTAGCAACTACAGTCCTATAAGCCCTTATTTCAGACTCGGACTTCAAAAGATGGGATTTGTCAAACCTCATACTGCATCTAAATTTTAAATTACACTTCCTCCAGAATGAGCCAAGAAAAAGGGAAGGATGAATTACTTTCAAAGAAGGTCCTCCTTCATTCCCAAGTGAGAGGGTCTATCTAGACAAATGGCCTGTAGTTGGCATCTGCTCACTGAAACACAAGTAGCTGGATTCCACTCAGAAGGCTTATTTAACCTTAGGAAAAAAAGAATGCACTTACTCCATGAGTGCTGAGAGCTGTAACAAACAGCAAGTCCTTGGAAAGCAGGGCAAACTGTAGTTACCAATTCCTGAGCAGAAGGAAGGGGGTAGAGGAATATGGAGCAAGTTTTCAAAACAGTTTTTAAGGTGCAAAGCTCTAGCAACCTACTGTTGTACTTAGAAGGGATCTCTTCTGTTAGGTGAGCAGGAACATTTGGAGGTGATATTCAAGTAGATATTTGGGGACTTACATGATTGACTGAACTGATACCGACATGTATTCTTTAAAAAACAATCCCAGAAAACACCAAAACAAACAAAACCTCCCTGCATATCTGCAATGCCAAACATTTTAAGAGCTGAAGCAGAACTTCCCTGGAGTTAATATGGTTGCTTGTATCACTAACTGGTATGAAACAATGTACACGGCTTTAATCCTTCCTGTCATTAACTCGTTTCTTCCTATATGCTCCTCCCATATGCACCTGCCTACAGTAAAATCTTACCAAAGCCTTACTGTTGTCAAGTTGTAAAAGAGTTCTAAGTCTCAATATTAGCTTTAACTATTAAATCTCTGGATACATGTCAGGCACTTGAAAATTTATCAGTCTCTGTTCCTTGTAAAAAAACACCCACCTCGCCACCCATTAAAAAAAAAAAAATCGGCATTTTACTGCATCTCAAGCATTTTAAAGAAATGGTGATGTCTTTTCAAAACTGGCATGCATGCATGTAGAAAGTTCTGCTGTCATTTCAAGTCACGATGCCTCTGTGCTATCTTTGAAACGTTTTACTGCTGCCCCAGTAGATTTTTTGCTGCGCATTACCTTCTTTTGAACTGTTTGCACTAAAGTACACCCTCTGCCTCTGTTGTTTTCAGAAGGAATGACCTAGCCTGCAGGCCGCACTCCTGGCACGCAACCAAATTTACCGAAAGTCCAGCCGAGGCAGCCACGTCACACCTTCCCTCGGCTAATGCCTGCGCCTCCTGGCACTCCAGCTATCATGCAAGGTGAGTCTCTGCTTAGGTTACACTTTCAGCTCCTAACAGCGAGGCTACAATAACGCAGGTCGTGTTGCTGAGGTTTTTTTTTTTAAAAACAACCAGCTCAGAATCGTGGTGTTATACTTCTTTAGAGTTGCCTGTCCTTGCAGTGCATGAAGGGGGAGTTGGGGAAGTTTGACATGTGGATGAGTGGATTTCTGAAACAGTTTGTGATTTGTGCGTGTGATTGAAAGGTAAGAAACTAGCTTTAAAGGCAGTCACAAGGTTATGCTTCTTGCTCTGTATTTCCTTTCAATGTCCACTGGTAAAATCCTAAGGCAAAGTAACCATCAAAATTAACGTTCATGAAGTGAAATAAGAAAGGGAGAAGAAAATAAAAATATTGTTTCAAACAATTAAAAGGGCATTTTCTAAAGAGAGGGTGCAGAATGCTTTACTGTGGTCTTTTAAGGTATTACTGGTTTAATTAGTTAAACTGTCTTTCTGTAATCCTTCCCTACATCTGTGATCTTGCTTGTCTAGCAAGGTAATAAGACCAATGATTTTCAGTCACTGTTTAAAGCACTTTAATATTTGTTAGGTCACATTCAACACTAATGGTGAAAGGCTGACACCCAGGCAGTTTTAGCTGTGAAACTCTAAACCTTTAGGTAACGCCTGTTTGTGTCTGGTTACAGGTTCTTCTTTGTTTCCTGCTCCTAAGTGACATTCTTTATCATTTTCATGAAAGATTTTCTTGGTTCTTGGGGTTTTTTTTGGGGGGAAGGGTGTTTTTTTTTTTTTTTTTCTTTTGTTACTTTTTCCTTCTTAGTTCCCATTGGGCTGTAGTTATACACAGCATTACAGAAAATTAGTCTGGTGTGCAGTCCTGGTTTGGGACTTCGGTTTTCTATACTTAGTGCTGTGCATTCTCTGCTGAATCATTACTTCTTGAGGTTAATGTTTTGTGGTAGTCAAAACAAAAGAACAGTAATACTTCAGTATTTTATTTTATTTTTTTATCCAATTTTTACATTTAGATGAACATTTGCAATGTTTTTACATTGTTTTCTTTGGGAGCTCCCTGCTGTTTTTAAGCTAAGTTGCTGTCTGTCCTTGAATAAAGTCGACAGAAAGGGGTTTTTTTTAATGTTTTTTGTAATGCTTTATTAGTAGAAGTTTTAAAAACTTTGATTACAATTTCTGCTGGTTTACACGGGTTTAAAGTTTGTATTTAAATATCATGTAGATGGGTTGATCTGGATTTATAGATTTTAAGACAGTAAAAGTCCTTGTATACAGAAACAAAACTCAGAAATTTCTAAAATATTCTATAGGGTTTCTCATTGCAATGCTATAGCTAAAGAGTATTTCTACTCGTAATGAGTCTTCTATACTTAGCTGTTAATTATTATATGCTTCCTTCCTGTTCTTTCTGGTGGTTGTCCTTGTACCTTGTGAAAGTAAAATACTACAAGATGTGTCTCAAGGTGTATTTTGATAGGAGCTGGGTGTGTCCCAATACTTAAAAAAAGAGAAAAAAATGGTTCCATGCCAGTGTGAAATGAGGTTTGGTCGGGAAATTGTGGTTGGAAAGGAAGAGGGGGATGGGAATAGAGCAGTTCTCTCCCCTCACATATCAGAAAGAGCCACAACTGCTGGCAGACTCTAATGCTAATAAAAACAAGAGATTCTTTCTCACGTGCTGCTGAAAGATTTAGTGGCCTTAGCACAGTCTCATACCACAGTTCCCAGGTCACTGCCTGACCAAGGGGTCCTGAACCCCTTGGCTACCTGTGCTGCCCACTTAAAAGACAATATATTTGGGAAATTTGTCAGCCCTGGTGTCTCTTGTCCAAGTCCGTTTCAGTGGCAGAGCTGCTTTTACCGTGCTGCTGCTGGAGGATACCCAGCATTCCCATAGTGGCAGCCCAAGGAATTTGGTACTTTGGGGATCTCAGTTGCAGAGTGGGGTTCTTTGGGCTTGCTCATCTGCAAAAAGAGGTGAGCAGCCTCAGAGATTCTCCACTTTACAAATGCATTTCACAAAAGGCTCAGCTGATCGGAAAGCACAGCAATCAGTAGTGAAAGCAGCAGTATGCAAGGAGATAATGGAAATAGCCCCAGGAGGAGATATTTCTAGTCCAGGCATCCCATCCCTGGGCTACTTCTGGAATTTCATGTCCTTCCTTGAGCTAAGCATCTGAGATTGGTATTCAAAGCCTAACATCTTTTGTGAATGTGCCTACCTGCATTCTCTCTGTGAGTGTGAAAATTCACTAAATCACTTCTAAAACATGGAGAGTGCTTTGAGGGGGCGCACTTTTTTGTGCTGGTGGAATGGGGCACAGCTGGCCAAAACAGCCCCATGAAGACTGTCCATACTGTCTACTGTTAGGGTAAGGTTTGGGCAGTTTGATTTGCTTTAGGTTTTTTTTGGTCGGTTGGTTTTGCTGGGGCTTTCTTTTTGCTGGCCTGATGAATTTGAATATTTGAAAAGGTGGATGAAATGAGAGGCAGACAGACCAGAAGAGTCTGTACCAGTATATAGGAGAGAGGGTGGTCCTGGAACCCAGCCCTCGACATCCAGCACTGTATGTATGGGGTTTTTTATCATGTGACTTTAATGCAAAAATTATAAGTTATCTTTGGGAGCCCTAGACTAGGTCTAGATGCCTCTCATGCAAGACTAGAGAGCTGGAACTTGTAAAGCTTTTGGTGCCTTCATTTCCCTCTGTGAGTCTTCTTTTTCACAGAAGTTGCACTTTAATAACATGGTGCAGACTTTTTTCCTGGCCCATCCTAAACTAAGGCTGAATGCACTTTTCTGGGAGGAGTGTAAGCGAACTGTCTTAAGTTGTTGAAAGTTTAAACCATGCTTTTTCTTGCAGTAGGGTATACTGTAACAGGGGAGCCTTTGGGTTTTTTTCTGTGCCCCTGGTTGCGCAGATGAACCAGCTACCTCTTCTGCTTCATTCTGGTATTACAGGTGTGGCTGTGGGACAAGTGTGTTTTGAGAGGGCTACCTAAACTGAGGTTTTGGGACAGTTAGGGTCAGGTGAATCTGATTTGTAATCCCATGCAGTTTGAGATGAGATCATTCCTGTAAGGGTCCAGGAGCAGAAGCTCATGCTCCAGGGTTGGGAAGGGTGTTTACTGGCCAGTGTGGTCAAGGGATGGTGTTTGTAGATTATTCCTGGACTTTACCTACCAGACCTTTACCAGCAGTGTAGGTGCTTCTATGAATCTGCTCTAAAATGGTCATTGAGAGAACGATATCCTGGGATGCCAGCCAGGCCCAGGCAGAACTGGCTTCTGCACTCTCCCATGTCAGGGTTCACAGGAGGATTGCCCTGCAGTTTAGGACCACAGGAGGCCATGCTTTGCAGGAACATGCCATTAGAAACCTTCCTGTCCTTCTTTAAAGTGCTTGCTGTTTCTGCTGGGTTTCCATTAGGTATTTTCTAGCAGGGCTTTGACCTCCTATGATGCTATCTCTGCTTCACATTTGATACCAGCAGATTTACATGAGACCTGTAAACTGAGGCTTTCCTGCCCAAGTAGCATCTTTCTTTTAATCAATGCCAAGTATCTGTTTGGATTTTATGAACTTAAAGGTCTTTTCCAACCGTAATGGTTCTATGATCTCCTTAGTGCTCAAGGGAGTGGGAATATCAGCAATTCTTAGTAATATCTGGCTTACGTTATTCTTTGACAAAAAAATCCTAGTAATGACCATGATACTTTTTACATGCAACACAGTATCAGCGTAAGATGACAAGACCTTTTTAAGGATTCAGCAGGATGTTTTAAAAGGTGAAAATAAACTAATGAAAGAACATAAAACCCCACAAGATGAGGCCATTGTTATTGTATCTTAATAAAATGCTTTTAGAAAATAAGCATAAAGCATATCTTCTCTTGTTTCATATAAATTGCTTTTGACCATGTTGTATAAGAAAAGAAGTTTAAAAGGCGGGGAAAAAAAACCCGGGGTTAGTAGAGGGGAAAAAAACCAATTCTGTTAGTACTGAATTCCAAAGAACTGTTCAGTTAATGTTTGCAATATTTTTGACAGAAGAAAAGACATGTATCACTCTTTGTATTTTTTATGTGGACTAATCTAATTTCATTGCTAGCTTTTACAGGTCTCCTTACAACACAAGATTTGATAGATGCTTCATATAATTATAGCTATAGGGAAGTGGAATAATTCTGGGATTTCTACCAAGGGGCTTTGCATGCAAAGGCAAGAATTTGAATTTGGTATATAAAAGCAGGAGGAGCTGCCAGTAAAGTTCAGACAGGGAGATGTGATGAGAATAACTGGCAAGACTGTCATCTCAGCATCAATGTGTTGGATTGACAGGAGGTGGGTACTGTGAAAGAGAAAATAAAGAAAGTGAAACAAAACTCATGGGGTAGGAAGGTAACAGAAGCAGCAGGATTTTGGAATAGTGTCCTTAGCAAGAAGTACAGTGAAGAAAGTACAGTGTCAAAGTCAATGTTTTTAATCAAGGAAAGAGTGGTAGGGAAAAACTGGTGGCAGTAAGGATTCTTGAAGGAAAGTCAGAAGTTTGTTTGGCCATGCAGAGCTTATGTTGTTTTGGCATCTCCTCCTGAAGTTTTCCTGCCAATGTTATGGAACTGGGTGGAATGGAATGTTGTTTTAAGAGTGTCAGCTTGAGAGTGGTTTGAAACCACACTGCTAAGGTGCATGTGCAGGTGGTATTTGAGACAAATGGATTTAGTGTATCTCTGCTTAAAAGTTTAAACATCAAACAAATAGGCAGATGTGGATATAACTTTATTGGAGTGGCTTATTGACAAGGGAATAACATCATGGGCTGAAGAAGTTTAGAGTCATATTTCAGAGATGAAGAGAGGAAGTCTGTGAGTTTAACAGCTGGAAGAATCAGAGTGCCTGGAAAATAAGCTGAAAAATAAGTTGGTATTTGTCCTGGGAAAGAGGGAACTAGTGGATCTCAAACAAAATTTTTCTAAAAGCAAAGTCAGCAAAATCAACAATTTGCAGGGGGAGAAGGGACCCTTCAAGGAGATAAACGCTTATTACTTACTGGCAAACTTACATAGGGAAGCTGAGGTAGTTACTAAGGTTTCAAAATTTGAATCAGTGGTGGAATATAAAGTTGGAGCCCTGACTTAGTGTTCAAACTTTGTTTTGTTAGATTGTCTTTAAGTGCTGTGCAGAGGGATTAAGCAGTATTATTAAAATGAGTGGTTATGATTATGTTGTGACATTTTTTGACATTTTTGATATTTATTCTGACGCGCTTTTTTTTTTGTTTTGTTTCCTTCAGTAGTTGTTCTTCTCATGACCTGTCAAACTCATGGGATCAGTCAAGTCTATACCGCACTTCTGACCAATTCAGCTCTTTGGGAAGTATGGACAGCTGGGACCACACTCCCCAAGTAGCCCAGTATGGAAGACTTTCTTCTGCAAGGTCTAATAGTAGCATTGATCATCTAGGGAGCCAAAGTAAGCGGGATTCAGCCTATGGGTCTTTCTCCACAAGTTCTAGCACTCCTGACCACACTCTGTCCAATGCAGACACTTCTTCAACAGAGAACATGCTGTACAAAGTGGGGCCCTGGGAGACTGCTAAGCATGGAAACAAGTCTGGCCAGTTCTTGAATGACAGCGGTGGAACAGAGGACAAACCTGGGTATTTGCCAGCTCCCATCCAATATGAGAACAACAAAAGTCCTAGAACAGAGGAACACCCAGATGGCAAGCTCACTAGTTCGGGAAGATCCAGTTTTGGACCTGTCTGGTACATTCCTGATAAGAAGAAGTCTTCATCTCCTCCCCCCCCACCTCCACCTCTTCGTAGTGACAGTTTTGCTGCCACCAAGGGCCACGAGAGAGCCCAGGGCCCTGTGTACTCAGAGGGTGCCAGCACGCAGCACTTTACAGCCCTGAACCGATCTCAGCCCAGGAGTGACTGGAGTTTGGAAACTGCAGAGCAGCAGCGAAGGCACTCCAGAGCATGTGACAGGAGGATCAGCAGCTCAAATTACAAATCTGATCTCAGTTCAGAACACACTTTTTCTTCAGCTGGTGAAAGGTACAGTAGTAATGCAGGAACTGTGAACAAACTGCAGCCATCTTTGTCCAGCACCGACATTAGGTTTGCACAGTCTGCTTACTCTTACCACCACCAGCACCAGTACAGCGATGAAAGCACCTTTTATCACAGTGCAAGAGTCTTAGCTGCACCTAAAGATCAGCAACATTATCTGACCTACAGTGGCATTCAGGAGTTAACTAGAGATCATTTTCATGGCTACAGTCCAAACCAAGCCAGTCTGCTCAACACTTCCTCTTTGAACAGTGCTGCTGAACAGAAGGTGGACAACACTGGACAAAGTCGATATTATTGTGTGACAGCAAAACAGCCTGCTCAGGGAAGCTCAAAGCCACTGCAACTCAAGGATGACAGCTGGAAACCTGCAGTGGGAACTGATTTGTCACTTGGACCTCATGAAAATTCTGCAGTTATTACAATGGCCCCAAACCCAAAATACTATCTACCTCAACAATCTATTGAATCTTCACTTACAAGGTGTGAGAACAGTAGTCATTACCCAGTGGACAGAGAGGGAGATGCTAGGTGTGCTGTAGTAGAAGAGTCTAAAAAAACTAATCATACTGAAAAATCTGGACAAAAGAAAAGCTGTGAGAACAGCTCTGAGGAAGGTGAAACTAGGCACGGTCTGCAGGAGTATGTAAAGGGCTGTGTCCTTACCACTGAAAACAGGTCTGCTCAGAAAGATTTTAGGTGGGGGAAAGATGAGAGTAGCAAGATTTCTCCTCAGAAGACACCAATGTTGCACTCTTTAGCTCAGGAAGGGAAAAAACAGTCTGACAACAACCCAGAAGTGGTATTAGAACGACAGACCTCATTTGACACTCACCTGTCTAAACAGGCACGAAGGAGTGATCGTTTTGCAACAACCCTCAGAAATGAGATCCAAATGAGAAGAGCAAAGCTGCAGAAAAGTAGAAGTACTGCTACACTAGTAGGGTCATCTGAAACAGAGTGCAGTGAGACCTGGAAACCAGATTCAACAGAGAATGTCACCACCTCCCCTGACACAAACTTTACCAGCACCTACAAAGATCACCTCAAGGAAGCCCAGGCCAGGGTTCTGAGCGCGACGTCCTTCAAACGTCGGGACTTGGAGCCCAGCCCCGCTGAATATCTCCCCAGGTCACCTGAGAGGAAAACTGGTAGTTACAACTCTTCATTACTGGCTTTGGTTTCTGAAGATGTCTCTGGATTCCTTGAGGCTACACAAGCCAAACCAAACCCTACAGGGAGTGGCACTCATCACGTTTCTCGGATTGGAGCCAGGAAGAGGTTCACAACAGAGCAAAAACTGAAGTCATATTCAGAACCAGAGAAGATGAATGAGGTGGGCATGTCAGAAGATGAATGCCATGCTCATTGCCGTCCAGACATATCAGAAGAAGCCCTGGGCTCATTCGCAGACAGGTGGAAATTTTTTGAAGAAACAAGTAAGCCTGCATTTAGAAAATCATCACAGAAACCAGGTCCCCATGGTCTAGCAGAGGGACAGCCTGAGAGGCCAGATAGGAAAGCACAAGAGGGAGAGGAGCAGTGGTGTGAGAGAAGAGGTCAGGTGGCCTCTGTTGGACTTGAAACTGCTCATGCTTCAAAAGATAGTGCCCACCATGGCAGCAGCAATAGGGCTGCTGAGAGGATTGGGAAATCTGCACAGCCACTGCGCCTGGGAACCTTTGCAGAGTATGAGGCATCATGGAAGGAGCAGTGGAAGCCAATAGAGCCAAGGGGCTCAGGAAGGTACCATTCAGCTGATAATATCCTCGACACAGGCCATGAACTGCATGGGAAATCCCAATACACCCATGAGAGGTCTAGATCATCCCCTTCCACCGATTTCTACAAACAGGTACAAGTGTCTTTTGCATTGTCCTTTAAGTTGCCCAGTGTGGTGGAGGACAGTAGAGGAGGGGAGGGGAAAAGATAATTTTTATGAAAATTTCCAATTTAGAAGCACTATGTAATATGAAGTTTTCCTTTTGTCAGTAAAGGATTAAATATTATAGGTAGCTATCTTAAGAAAAATGAGGAAGATCAAAGTTTGTGCTGCACAAGAACAATTGAATCAAAGTAGTTTCTTGTGTGTTGTAGTCAGATGGAAAAAAAAACATGATTGATTTGCTAATATCCTCTTTTTTGCAGTAGATATTTTGAAGGTTCAAAGCAATTTTCACCCAGCCTTATTTTTTTAATTGGTGTGGCTGTATTCCCTGTTTTCATTGGTGTGGCTGTATTTCCTGTTTGAATGCTCTGAAACTATGAAGAAAAGTGTTCCACATGTAAATAATACATACTTTTGTGTAATTTTTTAATGTTCTAATAATTTCCATGGATTTCTTCTTTTCTTCTAAACTTGCTTCATGCAAAATTATATAGGACAAAAGTTCTGCCTAATAAAGTTTAGAGATCACAAATATGCCTGTTAATGTTAAAGCCAAACAACAATGAAACTGCTTAATGTTTTGTTTTATGTCAGTTTGCTTGATTTAAGATGTATACATTTATTCCTTAGAGAGATGCCAAAAAGTCTGTTCAGCTTACAAGTAAATATTACATTAATTTTTAACCAAGCAGGGCCAGGCAATGGTTGGCAGGTGGCACTGGAAGTAAACAGAGAAACCAAGTCTCTCTAGTTCTCTGTTAAAATATGTTGTTCAAGCTACTATGAGATTGCCTAATATGTATAAGGAGTCATAGTGTGTTCAAGCTGTGTTGAACTTCGCCTTCTGCAAGAATAGAATTGAAACAATGCAGTTGTATATTACTTTATTTTCCCCTCCTGATAAAAATACTGCATACATACGTACACAGGTCACCTCTGTGTGTGTATGTAGACATGGAGTAGAATGAGAATAGCTCAAAGAGAAACAAAAATACTGATCTCTAAAAGTTGTGGACTGTCTTTCTTTAAGTTTTTTGTGTCTTTAAGTTTGGCAAAAGTTACTTTTGAATTCTATGTGCAGACTTAACTATGCGGGTAATTTACTAGGGTAGGGATTCGAAGCACTAAAAATACTCACCTGGAAGATACTTTGAAAATTAAATTCACTGAATTATTAAATAATTGCACACCCAGCAGAAAAAAAATCGTATAATCTATTCCCTGTATGCATTTCTGGTTTATTAGTCAGTGCCCTTAAGTTCAGTATAGGCCTCCTGGGGCAAAAAGCAGACACCTGTTTAGCCACCTGGAAAATATGGTGATAACTGCATTGAAGATGCTTACAACAGACTGAAGTAAATAAAGATGTTGTTTTACATATATGATTCAGATTATTCCAGTGCTAATGCGCAATTAAATTTCCTGTAGGTTCAGTGTTTGTAATGCAAAGCTATGCTTTGGGTGGGGTTGTTTGAAGATAGGGAGATAGTAACGTTCTGAACAGCACTGTTGGTGTTTTACTGAGAAACTGAAGTACTCGCACGGGAATTCACAACCTGGTGCATACTTGCATCTCCTAAAATGTGAGCAACTCTTCTGCAACTTGTGTGCCTCTTTTTTTTTTTTTTTTTTTTTTTTTTTTTTTGTTTGGTTGGTTGGTTGGTTTTTTTTTTGCCAAATGGAAGTTGCAAATGTTTATATAAATGTTAAGCTCTTCTGTAGATCAGCAAAGCAGAACAGCAATGCGAGCACAGCCAGGTCGGGAGTGCAGTGCAGGAGGTCACAGAGCACGCTGTACTATTTAAAACCAAACAAGCTTAAAACATGCTATGCTGTTGACTTCATGTATATTTGAACAGAGCAAACCCACAAATAAGAGGTTCCATTATGACAGATTTTTTTGGGAGTCTGAAACATGATGACTTGGTCTCTTACTTGTACTACAAACCTCTTTTAGGAAGTATCAGTTGAAGTAAGGAGGCAAGCAGAGGATTTAAAGGAAGATGGGGAGTGTATCTTCTCTAACATTAACAAACTGGATGAAAGGAACTGCACTGTGAAGTAAGTATAGTGTTTCTTAATTTCTCTCTCTAAAAGACTTGGTTTTGACCAATTTTTTTGACAAATTTCTCTAATCTGATCTTTTCCTGACTCAGACTGCAAGTTCTGCTGTGATGATTTCAGAGTTTCTCCAGTGCCTTCTTCCCTTATTTCCCTCTTTCTCTCCAAATACTTCAATATGCATGATAGAATTAATGTTGGGGCTGAAATTTTGGGGACTCTAGTGTGAGCTTTAAGAATTTGTTGAGTGTTGAGCATATTATAGTTTGTTCAAAGGCATTTGATTCTTATTTGCCTGCATGAATTATTTGTGTGATAGTTATGGGTTTTTTCGGGGGGTAGATGGGGGCCCTGGAGTTTCCCAAAAGAGATTTCCAGTATTATCATTGGCAAAGACAGCATGCTGCTAAAACACAGTAGTGCTGTAAACTGGACTTTACTTTTCTTGTGCCTTTACAGAATACAGTACAATGAATAGAAGACTCTAAAATTTGTTTTACTGTTTGAAGAGCTCCGATTTTCTTTCTTAATTCATGTTTTAATTAATATACAATGTTTTCAAACCCTTTTCAAAGGTGTGACTGTATGTACAGTGCAGTTAAAATCCTTTAAATGTCTAGGATGCTGAGTGTTGTCCTTGTCCTGGCCTGATGTGGTTGGTGTAAGCAGTGATTTCAGCAGTCGTGGATTCTGCGGCTGCTGAAGCCGAGCTGAGGTTGTACACACGCTGCTGTTGCCAGCTCTGACAGCTCTGGGTTTCATAACAGAGGGAACCCATGCATAGGGAAAAAGAACCTCTGTAGGCTTTCCTCAATTCTGAAAGTGGTATTAATCTCTCTAGGGAGAGGAAATTACGAAGTTATGCAGCAAACATACACTCTAGCTGTGACCATAAAACCTTGTGAAAAGTTGGTATTTATTTGTGGGTTCATAGGATTGTATTTTGCATTGCTCATGGCTTAGCTGAAAAACCACCCCCTAGTTTTCTAGTTTTTGGTAGCCCTTTGTCCTTAGGGTAGCGATTCCAAACAGAGCAGCGCACGGGTGCGAGTGTGCGCGTGGGGAGGGCAGGGGCGAGGCGGGGGAGCAGCAGCAGCGGGAGCAGCCGGGCTGCTGGGGGCGGGCGGCCGCTCTGGACCAGTGGAATGATTTCCATCTACCAGCGCCGAACCGAGTCACAGAAGCATGTGAATAATACTCCCACGCCAGCATTTCAGCAGTGTTTGTGCAGCACAATTCTTGCTTTATAATCATGGAATCCATGAAAATCACATGACTGGGCACCAGCTGCAGTAACTTTTTTTTCAGCTGGATCCTGTTTTGACATACTATTGCAGGTGTGGTATTTGGCTATTTTAGGGCGTTACAGCAGGTTTTGTGAAATGGTCTCTTTCACAGTCTTTCTCTCAACATTGATATGCGGAGGCTTGATATGCCTTCTGTGTTCAAAAAACTAACTGATTAAAATCCCTCATTTGGGCTTTTAATTCCTGTGTTGTGAACTACCTCTGCGTGATAATGAATGGCTGCCTTATGGGAAAGAATAGATATTTCCGTGTGCTCCTTTTTTACAAGGCATTCTTGTGCTCAAAAGGAACTGGCCTCATGGCATGGATTGATTTTATGATTTTTGAGCTGCCCTAAAGGCATTTAGCTTTCTATTTTTAAAATCTAGCAATCTGCAAATGGCTAGCAAATCTGCCTAATACAGGGTATATTCTAGAATATGAATAGTAACCAAATCTGAGGTATTCCTTATGGTCATTTTTAATACTTTGTTTTAAAATCTGTGTTTGGATTGAATAGCTGGCAGCTGTTACTTTGTGCTACTGTGTGCTATGGTGGCCTTTGTGCTACCAAACTCAGTATGATGGGGCTGAACACAGGAGTGGCCTTTCTGCATTTTGTGGGCATGAGATTTGCAGGAACCTAAGCTGAGAGACAGCTATGGAGTCCACGGGTGCTTTCTCCAGGTTAGAGACTGTCCTACACTGCAGGGTGCCTCTGGCCTCCCTCTCTCCCCTTCAGTTGTTTTGAGAAATAAACTTTGAATAGCTACCATTTACAGCTTTTCTGATTATTTTCCTCAGAAATAGGAGTTTTTTCAAGTGCACTGACTCTAGAATGAAAAAGGGAATATTGTAACAGCAAGTGGCTTTTTAAAAACAAACAAACAAAAATAAAGATGTTTGATAATTTTTTTTTCTCCTGAGTGTTTTGGTACAGTATTTTCTTGGCTGTTATTTTTTAGCACACAATTGTAAAATGTAAATTAACATTAATTTAAATTGTAAAACGTAAATTAAGTACTTTGAAAAATTGGGGGGGAGGAGGGTGGTGTGTGAATATTGAGTTAAGATAGTTTGTGAATCTCTTTCATCTTTGAGCTCTGTTTTTCCCCTCTGAGATTAGTGACTGCTTCCAATACATTCAGTTTGTTTCCTCTCCCTTTTTAGAAGAGCTGCACCATGTTCTTCTGAACTGCAGTATTTAATAGTGTATGGTATTACTTTTGTAGGAAGAGAAAATAGTGGTCGATAGCAGCCATTATCATCTCTTATGGAAGAACCAAACCATTCTTGTTATGAACTTACAGGGGCACAGTCATCTAACATGAGATGAGTATTTTTATACTGAAGGCTTGATGTGATTCTATGTATGTTCTTAACTTTAGGACAGCTTAAAAGCATTACACAATTCAGCTGATCTGTAAAACAAAAAAAAAAATGGTGCTTTTTAATTTTTATTGTGCCACTTTATTTCAAATTAGTTACACAAGCTTACCTTTTTACGAGTGTGAAGTCTGTGCTTCTTTAAACATGTGTCTCTTTCTGCATTTGTAAAATGACTTAAACTGATTCTATAACTACCTTCCTTATAGAAATCTCCACAGTTTCTAAGTTGAAATAGATTTTCAAAAAGTTAAAGCAGGAAATGGATTCTCTGACCAGGAGTCTCTGGCTTCCTGCAATATGACATGCACACATAAGTCATTCTGCATCAAAAGAATCATGCTTTATGATCTAATTTTTAAGACTGCCATCTACTAGAGATGTTTCCAGCCATTGCCTTTATTTACTTTCTAAGAACATTTGACTCCTACCTTTATTAATTTGTTCCTGTGATGTCTATTAAAGTTACATAACTTCAAAAAGTGAAAAAGGATATCTGAAATCACAGGCTGCAGAAAATGCTTCAGCATTTAATAAGTGTCAAGTCCAAGAGCATATGCGTGTCAAGTGTAGGACCACAGTGTGACTCAACTCTAATTAAACACTGTAAATATTTTTCAGTGTTTTCATACCTTAGTAGTTACTCCTATTTGAGTTGAGCTCTTGAAGACAGAGGAACAGCTTTTAAAATAAAAAACGACAATAAAAATAGTTTCTTAATGCTTAAGTTGTCCTAAATGCCCAAGTGTAGTGTTCCAGAAAAATCTTTGATAATCCAGAAACAGGAGCCTATAGACATGTTCCCAAGTTTTTTGTTAGGCTCTTTACAAGGAAGATTTTTCAACACCTGGTGAATATCTAGGCTCCGTGCTCACCAAGAGGAATAGCAAATTACTGTGCAAGGAAGGAGGAGGACTTTCAGCAACACAGGAATATGACTGACCTTATGTCTTCTGAGCTGAGTGAGATGGAAAAGAATTTAAAAATTACCACTAGTCCATTTGTGTATGTGTTTATTTGTATCATGCCTATATGGATGTTTGTGTGTGTGTATATATATATACAGACATATAAAATATGCATGTGTATATTGATAGTTGTTTCTCTTAGCTTTTTCTGATTTGTGACCATTATATGGGTGTTGAGGTTTACATATATATGAGGAGTAATTAACAATGGGGGAAAAACCCCCAGCAATGCACAATACACATTTGGACAAATTAGTTTCCTCATGTTTATAATGGTAGACGGCATAAATTAGTCATTGGAAATATTCTTAGAAATGACACAGTTTTTCATAACTCCAGAAATTTTAAATTCTACATTTTGTTTGGGTTTCTTTTACTGTGATGTCAAAAAAAATTATTAAGGTACCAATATACAGTGTTAGGATCAGCTTAACTAGGAACTGAGCTACTGAAATACAAGACTTGAAGGCTTGGGTGTTTTTATATGTAGCAAAAGGGCCATTTCCTTAAATAGTTAATGAGAACTTCTGCCAGTATTGTGTTGCATATCTATTTTAGACTTCTTTATTAAGAATTATAAAATCCTAGAGTTCAGTTTGAAAAGGACCTTAAAAATCTAGTTTCAACTCTTCTGCCATGGCCAGGGAACTTTCCACTAGACCAGTTTACTCAGAGCCCCATGCAGCCTGGTCATTGACACCTCCAGGTGTGGGAAGTCCACAGCTTCTCTGGATAACCTGTTCCAGTGCCTCACAGTAAAGAATTTCTTTCTAATACCTAATCTAAACCTGCCTTCCTCCATCTTAAGGCCATTCCTCCTTGTCCTATCACTACATACCTTTGTGAAAAGTCCCTCTCTGATTTTCTTGTAGCCCCCTTTAGGTACTGGAAGGTGCTGTAAGGTCTCCCTGGAGCCTTTTCTTCTCCAGGCTGAACAGCCCCAACTCTCTCAGCTTGTCCTCAATGAGATGTTCCAGTCCTGTGATCATAGTAGTGGTCCTCTTCTGGACACACTCCAACAAGGCCACATTTTTCTTCTTCTGGGAACCCTAGAGCTGAATGCAGTAATCAAGGTGGTCTTTCACAAAAGCAGAGTAGAGGGGGAGAATCCCCTCCCTTGACCTGCTGGCCAGACTGCTTTTGATGTAGCCATTTGGCTTTCTGAGCTGGAAGAGCACACTGCCAAGTCATTATTGAGCTTTTTGTCCACAAGCACTCCCAAGTTTGATCTTGGTCCATTCTTAGCCTGATTTTCTGCTTGGGATTGCCCTGACCCAGAGGCAGAACCTGGCACTTGGCCTTGTTGACCTTCCTGATGTTACTCATTTATTGTTGAGGTTAACGTCAAACTGTGAGTTGCTTTTCCTGACTGAACATTGCAGGACAAGTATGTCTCAGGCATTAAAGGTCTTACCAAGACATTACCAGAGCTATGTAAGCAAAATGTTTTCCCCCTTTTCTGTGTGAGGAAGAAATAGTATGATCTTGTGTAACTGCTTCCTTAGAAATCAGTGGAAAAATTACTTTGGCAAACATTTCATGCATGTGTTAACAAGCTCTACAGAGCTTTCTCTTCTCCAGGCTGAACAATTCCAACTCTCTCATCATGTCTTCACAGGAGAGGTGTTCCATCCCTCTGATCATCTCCCTGGCACTCCTCTGGACTTACTCCAGCAGGTCCATGTCCTTAGTATCTTTTTATCATGAGATACAGATTATTAAGGCATTTCTCAGACCATTTTTTTTTGCCAGGGATGTTATTGTGTGTGACACGTAGCAATGACAAGAGTAGTCTGGGCTGTTAAAAACTTTGTATTTTGTTTGAAAATGGGAAAAACGTACTGTAGCTCTTCCTGTGCATGTAGAGGAGAGTGAGGCTAACAGCATCTATTCATGTATGAGAAACCCCCTGTCACCTTTTGTCTTCCTTAGGTTTCTGTGAATCCTTGTAATTAGTACAAGTTTCATTGCCATGAACCATTATGACCTTTCAGTGTCTAGTGTATGTGACTGACTAATAACACATACATAAATATTGCACTCTGAGACAGTGGAACCTTGAATCACTGGTACATGATGGCAGCTGATGGATGTCGATGCTTAAAAGCAGGCCAAGGGTCTACCTAGACAGGTTTTTTTTGGTTTTTTTTTTTTTTATGTGAGCAAGTAGCAGATGCTTGGAGGGGGAATCAGAAAACC
Organism: Urocynchramus pylzowi; assembly: GCA_013397555.1. NCBI lineage: Eukaryota > Metazoa > Chordata > Aves > Passeriformes > Fringillidae > Urocynchramus > Urocynchramus pylzowi. Next base: position 576,461 of record VZRH01006484.1, read on the forward strand.
AGGGCAAACCAGGAGCCATGCAGCTGGGTATCTTGTCAAGCCTCTGCTGGTTTCCCTATCTTTGAGCTTTGTTTTATTTTGAGGGTTTTGTTTTGTTTTTTACTGCTGTAAAATATGAAGACTGTATGTTCATAGAACAGTCTGTGAAATTCAGCTTTTCCTACTTGTGTAGCAGTAATTTCTGTTGTACGTCATTGTATAGGTTGGTGAAGTACAGGAAAATCTCTCCTGTGGGTTACTTTGCATTTATTAAATCTGAATAATTTCCTCATAGCAGCAGCTGCTGCCACCTAGTTTTTCACCCCTTTTGTGAACCATCTATATCTAATGAGTTCTGATGTGAATGATGTGATGAGACAAGTGAGGACTCTGTCTCATGGGAGTCAAATTTTTAAGAGCCTCAGGTGAGATAAAATTTAATTTTCTAACTCATCTAAAAATCCAGTCTCTGTCATCCAGATCACTCTTGCCCCTATGTGTAGTTACTTTTTCTAATATTGGTAGTGCATCCAAGACATATCTTTTCTACACATGCCCAAATTATTCTTTGTCAATTTTACTCATTTTACTCACTTTACTTTTAGTGCAGCTGCTGAATCGCTTAATAAAATTTCTACTTTTTTGGCTTATTTCAGATGTTAAGTTTATGATTCTGAAGTTCTCCAGATTCATAGTGAGTTTTTTTTTTTAATCTTGATCTCTTTCCCTTATTCTTTCTCTTCAGCACCCTCACACCTTCCCTCCCCCAACACTGAGTGTCACTGTGCTCAAGCAGTTGTCCAAGTATCAGAGGAGTGTGGAGCTGTGCATCACAGATGCCAGTTGAGCAATTTCCTGTGGAAGTTACAGGTGATTGTCATATGGCCCAGGTAGCTTATGACTACCCACTCTTAATGGTGAGCAGCATCTGAGAAAAGTTCTTGCAAAGGCTGTTCTTTGTTTGTGAAGTTGGGAAGTGGAGACTGTGTCCATTTTTTGCTCCAGCCTTATTTTCCTTGTATTCTTACCATTGTACTCTCATCCCTATAATCTGTTTGGCAGACATCTGTGTTTGAAGAAGTGCCTTCTTTTTTTTTTTTTAATCCTAACACCCATAAGGATTTGTACCTCAGCTTTTCTTTTAAAATTTCTTTATTTACCATATTTTGCTTATACATCTGCTTTGCTAGGTTAGTTCTGGATTTTCCTCATTTGAGTAGGACCTAAGTTCTCTGGTGGATGTTCCTTTTAATTGCTATTTAATTCAACCTTTGGAGTGGGCAGAGAGAGAGAGAGAAGGAAGAACAATGGTTGGGTGTTTTGGTAGGTGTTACACATTTCCTCTGAGTTTCATATATTGTATTTTCAGTTGCATTTTATCTCTTAGCATTATACCATCTGGCTTGTTCTCTTAAAAATATTCATCTCATGTATGAAAATGTCCTTTTCAAAATTAAATACCACTGTGTGGATTTTTAATCTTTCAAAAAAGATTTATCTAAATGCATATGGCCACTGGCACAGGGTAGCTCTTCAAATAGCAAAGTTTTGAACCAGATTCTTCTCATGCCTCAGGATCAAAGCAGAAGTTGCATGATAAATTGTCCCACTTGCAGTTTTTTTATTCCTCTTGTTGTCCATTTTAAAACTTCCAGGCTAGTTGAGCTGAGAGGTGTGTGAGCATCTTCATAAGCATCACAAATGCATTATTTTGGGTTTTGGGAGTTAGTTGTGGCTAAATAAATTGTTAAAACTTGCAGGCTCCTGCCACTGCCTCCCCAGTCCTCACTCTCCTGGCAGCCGGCAGCTGTCAGGTGTGTGTCCTGCAGATCAGTGAGGTGCTCACCAGCAGCTGTTGGATCTCATTAAATGGGTGCTGGACTGCCTCCAAAACCTGTGCTTGGTTTACAGTACTACAGTAATACAGCTCTGTTTCTCCCCCATGCAATTTGTGCATTCTCCACACCCTTGAAAATGTGGGCTCTCCCTCTAGTTTATTAGGTGAGCTTTGAATCCCTGTTTCTAAACTTGAGGGTGGCTATCCTATCTCTTACATCCCCTTTTTTCTACTTGCAGCTTTTTGCTACCAAGTAAAGTTATTTTTGCTTTAATTGCTCTTGGCACATCTGTTCTCCTCCCTGTGCATGCAGTGACAGCTAGGGGTATGTGAGGCCATCATGGGCTGATAAAAGGAAGTGTTGGAGGGTGGTTTCTTCTTACAGAAAGTTTCCTCCCCTGCCCCTAAAGGTAAATGTTACCAAGCATGAGTAGCTGGAAGAAGTCCTAAACATCATTCTGAAATTGGGTGTGAGTGAAAGAATAACACACAAAAGTGTTTGTGGAGGGAGAAACAGAGATAAATTTATACACATTAGTTAATTTTTGTATTCTGGTTTGATCTTACTGCTTTTCCTGGAAGTAGGATTAGAATGAAAACCATCTAAAGACATGCATTTTTGTTGCATTGCTTAAAATTCAGGTATCTTCATGTAGCTGTTGATGATAACAGTTAAGTATGGAGATTTAGAACTAATGTAAGATGTAGTCTCCAGTGGTTAAAGTCATAAAAGCATCATGTGTTGATGCATTGTGATTTTTTTTTTCCTTAAGTTACTTGATGAAAAGCATAATTGGAAATAGGTGACTGATTTGTCTCCTCAGTGTAGCAATTCATGCATTTCTGACATATGGAGTGGCTTTATGGTGTTCTGGTACTAAAAGCTAGCCTGTGAAATGTTCACTTTCTGCTATAAGCCCTTAGGCAACATGGTTATGGTTTGCTGTCACGCAGGAGACTGTTTATATCAGTAAATGTGAGTGAAGTTTTGTGCTAAAAGTAATGTGGCAGTTATAGCATGGGACAGCCAGACTTACTGCAGTCTGTTAACCAGTTGTATTGTATTATGTAAACTGGAGTTTTTTCTTGAAGTCATTCTCACTCTCTTTTGAAATCAAATAGGCAGCTTTTGGAGGCAGAAAAATTTTAGGGGAGGTTATTAACTAGATATTTAGCTGCTCTGTGTGGTTTTGTGTGCAGTTTAAATAACATTTTCCTCTTAAAGTGGTCATCTTTAAAATTATCTTTTCAAACATATTAAAGCCTTATCCACAACTTTTCTATTAAGTCTTTAATGTGTTCTTGTAGATAAATTGAAAGGAGCTTGAGCTTTGCTCTGATGAAAGCCATGATGCCTTCTAAAGATGGAGCGTGGGGGTGGCAATGTGCTCATGCAGCATGAAAGCATTCAGTTTTTTTCCTGCAGAATCTCCTGCAAGAGAGGGCGCCTGTGCACACAACACATGCAAAAAAATTCAGGCTGGAGGGCTGTTGATGAAGACTCTCCTCTAGAATTAAAGACTTGGTTATTTGAATGTTGTTCAGAAAGGAGCCTAGTGACACACTGATTTTTTAAAATCATTGTAAATAGTTAAAACTTGCAGAGCTGTAGTTGTGGAAATGCAGATCATGATTTTCACAAATGAAAACCCTTAAAAATTGAAAGACTTTTAAGTTTTGGGTTTTGGGGTTTTTTTAATAAGCAAATCCAGGAGGTGGGGGTGGGGAAAAGGAAAAGCTTTGAAGTCTCTGAGATCTTTTCCCTGAGGTCAGAAGTTTCTGGTGATGTAACATACAATACAGACTAAGCCTTCACTTATCAAGGTTAAAGTTGACAGAGCTTGTATGAACTTGTCAATCATAGGAAGCAGGCAAAAACAAGCCAGCTGTTGTAAGGCATGGCTTTGAAAATCCTCTGTGTTACAGTAAATGAGACGCAGAGGTTGAGACAGATTCAGTTCTGCAAGGCTTTCAAACTGGCTGGCACATTTGCAAGGATGCAAAGCTCACATATCCTGTGAATATGGGTAAAAAGCTGTAAATCCTGGTAAGATTGTCTTGTCTTTAATCTTAAAGCATGAAAGAAATGGCTAGAGGTGTGTGCCTTATTTACCATTTTTTGTCAGTTGTGAACAGAAATTTGCAGTGTTAATTCATACAATATTTCTTTTGTTCTTCAGGTCTTTGAGCACAGGCTGCATCTTCTGCCTCTATCAGCAGAAGCTACAGTAACAAATTAGCAATGATGCAATGCTTAGTGCAGAATTTTATTTTGCTTAGTGCAATCGACTGCTCTGTTTGCTGATGGGTTGGGAGAATAGGGGGAAAACGTGAGTTAATTCCAGCTAAGATGCTCTGTGTGCATATGCTCGCACACACGCGCTGTTTTTAGCAGCTTTTGTTTTCACAGTTGGCATCATGCACACTGGAATTAGAAGGCAGTGCCTTTCGAAAATACTTGTTTTCTGGACTGAGGGCTGCAGTGCCGTTGTTGTGGCTCAGGGTGCCAGGCTCAGGGTTCCTCTCGGCTAGGGGTGGTGCGAGAGCTTTTCGTCTTGTTATTTGCCTGGCAAGCCTGTTACTGTGAGTACAGGCTTGCTCGAAGACCTTTTCCACAGCAGCAGGAGCTGTTAGCTGGGAGTGTAAGAGAATTGGATGTGACTGTTAGAAGCAAGCGGTGAGTGTGGCTCAGAGTGAAAAGATGGCTATTGAAATGTGTGCATGCTAATTAATTTAAATAACTGGTTTAGGATTTTTTTCCTTTAGAGATGAGCTAGCTATGTGTTCTTTTTGGTGAGAGAATGCCTGAGAATCCCAGGTGACCTAGTTGTTATTCACCAAGTGTTTCATTTTATAGCTTGTCTTCTGTTACCTAATTCTTGTTCAGCTGCAAGCAGCTGTTTTCAGTAGTAATAGCAACAAGAAAATAGCAACAGCATTATCAGGACAAAAAAGTCTAAATGAAAAAAAAAATCAAAGGTGTGGCAACTGGAATGTGAGGGGTTTTTTAGTAAATTGACAAAACAGTCATTCTTCTTTGAGCTTTTTTTTTAATGAGACTGTGATTTCCTTGTTAGCAGTGTTGGAAAATATTGTCTTTTGTCTCTGCAATGGTTGCCATTTGTGTAATATGATGGTTCTCGTTATACTGTTGGGATATTCTGATGATTGAATTCAGTAAGTACTGAACACATTAACTGGCTGACTTGAGTAGAAGTAATTTTAATTCCATGCAGGTAATCCCCTGTGTGCTAGGAGAAGCATGCAATAGATAAAGCAATAAGAATGCAGCCATAAAAATTACCTTTTATTGTTTATTTTTGATGTGCAGCAGAATGGAGGAGGGGCTTTTGTTTTCTGAACTAAGGAAAGGAAAGCATCGCTCCCCCTGCCTTTCCCACAGGATTTTTCCCTTCTGCATTAAGGCCCTTGTGCTGCTATAAGAAATATAATTTTAATCAGATTTTATTTTTGTTATGGGCCTATGTCTTTTACTATTACCCATGACTGGCCTACATCCATCCATCAACATAACTTTGTTTATTTACTGCAGAATTGGAGTGGATATGTTCTTTGTTATTTATTTGTTTTTGATTTTCATGGGGAAAGAGGTGACATTTTTAGAGAGGTAGAATGAGGTATGAAAACTCATTTCAGTGTGTATGTTGCCATGCAGGCAGGACAGGAGAGAAATTCTGGCGGGTTCAATGGACTGGCAAGCAGTGTCTGTTATCATATTTCATTCTGTGATAAAGCCAGGTGATAATGCAAGGGTTGTTAAGGTAGTGACATTTTGCTTTATCACATTGAGGGCAACAACTAAGCTGTATTTAGTGTGACTGACTAAACAGATAGCTGCCACTGAGGCGCAGATAATGTTAACAGGCTTTCAGAGGCAGAACTGAAAAACCAAGGCTCGCACCATGATAAATGAGTTGTAGCGTACCAGTGATGTGCTGTGGGATATACTTTGTGAAATATCTTGCTAGTTTTGTACCTTCAGTTGTCTTCTGACAGGCCTTTTTTTTTTTCCCCCTTGAGAAAGCATTCTCTCATCATTCAGTATTCATTATTCTTTTCAACTTAACACATCGTTTGGTTTTAGGACCGACTGCTTCAGTAGTGCTTCTTGGATGCTAGTTGCCATCATCTGTCTCTTCAGACCAAGGCAGTGGACAGCTCTACTTCTTTGTAGTGGTTTATATGCTGTGCCTCTTCATGGCATGACTATTAGGGTACAGCCATCATGGTTCTTGAGAGGGCTCTTTATTCTCTGCATTTATCTTTAAGATTTCTAAGTACTTTCATAAAGCTCTCATATAGCATCTTTGGAATATACTTCATGTGTCACTATCAGATGGATAGTGTGTGCTGTACTGACTCAGTAGTGAAAGCAGATAGAGAGTTCATCAGAAAAATGAACCACTGGTGAAATAATTGCCCTGGTATTGCATGTCCAAATTGTGGTGTTGTGTTGTCTGAGTATTGCAATAGTAAAATCAATTTAAGGGCTTAAGTGGTCCTGGACCCTCTGAAAAAGAAGGATATGGGACTCAGATGAGGATTCAGATAAATAATAGAAGGGAGACATCTATGTGCAAGTGAAGTCCTGAGTCAAGTTGTAGTTCCACAGAGAACTCAGGTTTAATTCTAAGTTGGCTAAACTTGGTTTGCTAAACGGTTGTCTAAACACAGGTATCTTGTGAGACCTGAGATAGCCTAGCATATCCCACTTGGCTTCTACCTGCCTCCTCTTAGGGGAGCTGATGCCTTTGAACCTTTAAAGTTTCTGAAATCATAGAAAACACCCATCATGCATTAGTAGTGCTTATCAATATGGATTAAAATGTGGCATTAGACAGCAGATTTTTTCCCTGGATTTCCAACAGTCTTGCTCTATGCACCCCCTTCTAACTTCATAGCATTGTGTTGTCTCAAGCAGAACTATACTGGATAGAAGAAACTACCCTTGATTTGTGGATTATTGCTGAAGTGCTTTTGGATCCCAGTGTGCCACGTGCCAGACAAATACACAATGAAAACATAGTTTCAGCACATGAAGTTCATAGCTTAAAAAGTATTGGCAAGATCTGTGCCTATAAACAGGATTTTTTTCATATGCAAAGACATTATTTCCCAATTGCTTTAAGCCACATAATTATCTGTTTCAAGCCAGGTCAGATCCTTGATCCAGTTTTCTGTGGGGCTGTACAATTCCTACTGCTAGTATACTGGAAGGAGCAGGAAGACAAAGCTCAAAGTGTCTAAGGAGGACACTGCCTCTTCTGGCAGAGTATCTGCATATGGTCACTTTAAAGGAACTGCAAAACTGTGGCCTTGATTTTGAGAGTGTTTGTTTTTGTAGGGTGAGGACTTGTACGGAAGAGTCATACTCAGGTATGAAGGCCTTTTTCCAGTGTAGCTTGTAGTTCTTGAGAAGGAATTTAAATTAAATCAGAAACTGCCACTCCATTTGCTCTCCTTTGCCAGTGAGTTAGTGCAGGACATAACATTGCTTATATAACTGTGCTTATGTTTTATGGTGAAACATTTGCACAGATGTCAGGTCTTTAACAAATGATACATTTTTCAAATGTTGGCTAATGCATTTTTGCAAAGCTTATCTAGTCTGGGATTTTGAAGTTGGATTGTCTCATGGCACTGTTTGGGTTGGCCTGAAGTGTTCTCAAGAAACTGTAAATCAGACAGATAAAAATCAAACACATTGAGTTTATTGAAATCACTTTCATTTATTGAGATACAGCATTGGATCAGATCATTCTGTCTCTCTATCCAGATTTAGTTAAGACTTGAGTATGGGGCAAATGAGGAAAGTGATTTGGAGTTTTTTTTTTATGGCAACCAAAAATGTTATTCTTCTGATAGGCATCTATACATATTGATTCATTTTTGTAAATGCTCACTGACTCCACTGGCAGGCTCCAGGTTAATGTGTGTGTATGTGTATATGGTTTAACCTTCATGCAAGAGCTCACATTACTGTTACCTCTTTCTGGTTTGTTGGAATAGCCTGTTGTATTATTGCTTGGGGGACTGGAGGTGTCCAGGCTGGGGATGAGACTTGGGAGGTTTTTGCCCAGCTTAGTCTTTACATGGCCTTTACATTTCAGTCTTGAGTGTATATTCCCCAAGCTAATGGAGCCAGAAGGAAACTGAGAGATGTACTTGTCTGTTTAGGTAGTGTAAAGTACTTTGTGCCAGTATGGAGATCCACATTCCCACCCCCACTGCAGTAAGTGATGCTGGTGTGGCTATGGCCACTGGGGAAATGCAAGACACAGAGCAGAGCTCCTCCTGCATTCACTGATGAGTGCTCAGCCTCTTGTCTCTCCACACAGATCCCCTCTGGGAATTCTGAGCCCTCTACTAAATGAGAGCTTCTCAAAAATGTGAAGGACTGGTTTGTGTAATGAAGCAATTCCTTCTTTTCAGTTAGAAGCCTGCATTGGTTTTCTGCCTCCTGCCATTTAGATATGAAAGCTCCTACAGCAAAATGCTGAAAACAAATGCAGTAGAAAAGGCTCAAGTTAGACTCCTGTACTAGACTCCTGTACTACTTTGTAGCAATGGCATAAGACTCCTAATGACACTTCCTTTGCAGCTCGGGTTGAGTGATGGTGTAAGTTGTCTGACAGTGAAAGCTGTGATGTGCCATGCTGGGATGGGGAATGTGGTGTGAGCTTTCCCAGTTCTGTTGTCTCAGAAAGGCTCCTGCAACTTGGATAATTGTGGCATTGTATTAAGGGGGTGGGGGCGCTTTGGGTTTGAAGATAGCTAAGAGTTTAATGTTTTTGATGTTGGCTGGTTTGTTATCTAGAATGAAAATAGTAATTAAGTCAATTGTCATGTTTTCAGATGATTTAAAACTGTTCTGTCTCTCACTTTGTGATTGGTTATAAATGATGAGTTCCTTTCAGTGGTATGTTATCTTTGCATAATCCTTTGGGCCTCATTTCCAAACCAGCTGTATATCTGGGCATATTATTACGTGATGCACTGGCAAACAGCAAGCAGTTTAGTGGACTTCTCAGTATTGATAATAATGTAACACCTTTGCAGGGTCTTGCCGCTGTGTTCTCCTGGGGCTTGAAGCTTGTTTTCTTTTCCTCCTTTCTGAACAGTAAGCTTACATCTCTCCAAAATAATGTGATGAGCATGTTTTGCATGAAGACACACTCACACTGAATGCAATTTAGCTTCAGTGTTGAATGTAGCCAACACCTCTCCTTAGACCCATTTTGTGTAGCACTGCAAAAATCTTTATTAATTTTGTGGAAGCTGTATAAAGTCATGTGTGTAATCTCTGAATTTTATCTCCATGCTTGCAAATATGGCATCTTAAATTTCTCTCTGCTGTAATTCTTCATGTCCTTTTGCTCAGTTTTGGAAAGTGACAGGACTACTAGAGCATTCATTATTTTTGAGCCAGATAAATATATATATATACACCAATATATTGGTTACATGTTTTGGATATGCAGATGTGTCAGATTGGTGGTGTTCTGTCCTGTTTGCTTCCACCAGCACTCCCAATCCCAATGTGCATGTGAAGTTCATGGTATACTTTGCAAACTGGCTGAGGTAATGCATGTAATTGATGTCTTTGCAACATGTTGTGTCATACCCTTGATTTTTCTGTGCACCTGAGAGCATCTGTTGCACTGGTTTTTGTTGTGGCTTATGGATGTGGAGGTGAATTTGGAGGCCTGAAGAGCTTTTTGCACTGGTTAATGAGGAGAAAATTGTGCTGTTCATGAGTTATTGAGACAATGAAAAATGCTAGTTTAAACGCAGTATTTCATATGTAAGGCCTGCAGTCTTCATTTGGTAAATATTTCCATTAAAATTAGTGGATCTATTTGCAGGCCTGGTTCTGCTTACATTGAACTCACTAGGGAAAATGAGCTGACTCTGGAGATGCCAAAATGCCATTTAACCTAATCTGAATAGTGTTGGTCTTCCTGGCCTTTTGTATAATTTTTTACTTCACAAAACTGTCCTTCATCTACTGTTAAAAGAGGAGTCAATAAATACTGTTTTGTAAATCAGAATTGACTCTGAATTTGTCAGACAACTTGAAGTTGTCTGAACTAACTACTCTTAGGTGAGAGCAACATGAAGAGACCTAAATGTTAACAACACTAATCTCATTCATGTTAAATTTAAAATTTACCAGTTAAAGTCAAATTTTAAGGTTTAACACTTCACATGAGAAAGAGAGAAAGATTGTGTATGTGACTTCTCAAGAATCCACATCTAATCAGTCATCTTTCCACAATACTTCATTTTAAATATTTGTTTTAATTTAATTAAAATAAAAATGCAGTGTGTAATTACTCCAATTTTTTTTCTTCTTGAATTTACAACAGACTTTAAGCTAATAGTTATTTTATGTGCTTTTATCTCAAATTTTGTTTTCCTATACACTGCTATTAATTGCCTATAGACAATCTCAAAACTGGTACAGTGATGTTAATAACATGTTTACATTGAAAAATACAAGTAAACTTTATTTTACAAATAGGTTGGGAAAGATGCCTCTTTCAGTCACCTCAAAAGAAGTCTTGGGCAGTGCATCATTACAGGATTACTATTTAAAAATACAGAGACCAGCACTGTCAGTAGCATAATTTACATTGTTAGCTTTCTGAAGCCTTTGACTTCTTTGTTGCAGCTTGTTTTCTAAGCTCATAATGTCTCTTCAGCCTCCTTTAAAGCAGAGGGCAAACCAGTCTCCTCTTGGGGCTCCAGAGGTACTTTTCTCCTGCCTTCTGCTCCTTCCCCAGTTTGTCTTTATCTGGTGAGCACAAACGTACTCCGTGTCTTGTGGCAAAGGACAAGCATGGAACTGTGAAAGGCTGTTTCCTGACTAGAGAGACAGAGTGTGAAACTGGAATGAACCCAAAAACATTTAGGATAAGATAAGGCCTTTTTGGCCATTGTTTGTCATTTGTGCTGACAGGGCAAAAGAAGTTCAACCTTAAAATAAGTCTGACTGGAAAATAAACTTCTAAATTTTCTTTTCTGCCTTAATTTAGGAGATAGTAATTTTCCCTTTCCCAGCTTTTTAGCTTCAGCAAACATTTTGTTTGCTCTCATTTCATTTTTCAGCAGATACACAAAAATTCAACCTCCAGATTCATAATTAAAGTTCCTGGTATTCAGTTCACATTTAAAAATGTTACTGAAGTATTATTGCACCTAGGTAAGAAACGTGTTGCACACAATTTGTTACTGACTTTGGAGCAAGAAGAGAATTAAATTTTAGTATTAGAATTCCTCTTCTGGAGACAGTTTTGTTTTCTGCCAATGTTTGGCCATTTGGCTGTGCATTTAACTAAGCTGTGCACAGTGCAGCGCCTCGGGTTACCCAGAGGTTGTGTCACGTCCTGTGGCGCTCCATACCCTAATTTAGCCTGACGTTATGTTTTGACTCATCACGTTAGATTAGGGACACCATGTGTGCCCATTCATGAGAGGATGTTTTTGTGCTGTACAGTTACCATAGACAGGAGGAGTTGGTGTTCAGTGTTGGATGTGATCTCGGTGTTCACATTGGGTTGGTGTGTTGGCCTTGCACCGAAGGAAATAAATTCAGCAGCATACTAAAAGCATGTTCTTTCCTCTAGGCAAGCTGACACAGGGGCCCTGAGGGAAAACCCACAAGAGAAGAGTGATCAACTGGACCAGAATTTAGGCCACAAGTGGAAGTCTTCTGTCAGACCTTTGCACGTGCAAGAACCTACAGTTCTGCCTCACGAGAGTCGGGGCAGGTCTGGGACATTGCCTAGTGACTACCGATACTCTCAGGAAAATGTGAATGAGAAGAGCAAGGATTGTAGCCTGCCTCACCTGCCCTACTCTGAGCCACAGACCTTGAACGAGAACCACTCCTGTCAGTCCTGGGGCAAAGGAGAGGAAAACCACAGAACAGAGCCAGTGCCGCTGAACAAGAAGCGTGGACCTGCTCCTCAGAGGCCACCGCCACCTAAACGAGATAAATACAGGCGACCAGATATTTCTGCACCGTCGCTCGGCACCTCTTCTGAGTCTCTGCTGCTAGCAGCAGGCCAGCCCTTCCTGTCCTCATCCCCCAGCTCCACCCAAGTCTTTGCCAGTCAATCCTCTTTCTGTCAGAGTCCTGCAGCTTTCAATGGAAAACTGAAGAGTGCTAATCCACAGCAGCTCCAGCAAGCATCATCCACTGAGAATGTTTGTCAGCACTTAGAAGAAAAAACACACCTTAAGTCTGAGTCTTCCAAGTATCGGTATCTTCAAAAACCTGGCATGGAGTCGTCAAGGTCCCCTTCTCCCCAGTTTGCACCACAGAAGCTCACTGATAAACCTCCTGTGTCCCTACAGGATGAGAACCCAGCCAGGTACTAGATGTAACTCCTTTACTATTTTATTAACACTTTTTGCCCAGTTAGACCTTATTTATTATTGGTTGTCTCTTCATTTTCTTTACACATCCTTCAAGTTCATTAAGCATTGAGCCATTGCAGCATATTTTAAAGACCACAGACTTGTGTGAAATTCCTTTTGGTACCGTTAATGTCCTTCATCTGGTCTGTGGTTTCTTTTAGTTGACTTGTGCTGTCCAGGTCTTACACCTGGTAGTTAGTAGAAAATGAAAAGAAAGGGTTCTGAGGGATTTTCCTCTGAAAGTACAGGCAAAGTCAGAAAAGTCCCTGTCATCATTTCCCCCACCTGAGTCTGTATATAGATTTGAATCAGTGTAGGGAGGGACAAAGCAGATGTGGGAAGCTGGATCCTTTGTGAGAACATCTGTTTTGAAAACACACAGAGTAATACACACTTGCCAAATCATGACTGGTTTTATGTTGCTTGTACAGTGAAATGCGGCACTTCAGGTTGTCTGAGGAGGGGTCCTCAGCACTTTATGCTGACAACAACTGAACACTCAGCAGGAGATTGTCAGTCCTTTCCCAGGGTAGATAAACTCAGAATTAGACAACTGACTGAAATTAATGGATTACTGCATCTGTCATATGCTGCTAACATCATAAAAGGTTATTCTCCCACAAGATAACAAACTCTTCCAGGAAGCTCAGGAATCTTGGTTTTCATAAATCTTTCAGCACTATAATTCATGGTTAAAGAAGGAAAACAAAACCTCTAAGCTGAATTCATGCAGAGGTTGCTTCTCTGAGCAAAAGTTGGCATGGCTTTTCTCTACTCTAATGTAAATGGTTGAACAAACTCAGGCTGTTTTCCATTTTGCCTCATGAAAACATGAATAATTTTTTTTTCCTAAATAAGCCTTGATGTTTTTCCTCTTACGACTGGAGGAAAAAATGAGGTTTCATTCTGCTGTATTTTTAACATGAATTAATAATATAATTTACAATGAAAAGTGCAATATGTCATATGAACCCTAGTATCCATTTGCTAAGGTAGATGACAATAATGACTTCCTTAATATTTTGCTTTGACTTCCTTAATATATTACTTTATGAACAGATACAAAGGATGTGTAGAAAGGCAATTGTATTTGTCCTTCCTTTTTGCTAAGCTTTAATATTGAAATGAGCACTGAGGTGTGCCTAATTATATGCCCATATCTGAATGATTAAATACTTACCTTGCGAATCTTTTGCTAACATTTAAAATTTTTAGGCCCAGACAGCTCTTGTTTGCACACAATGTATTGTCCCCAGTTAATAATTAAATTACTCACTAAAACAGGTTTGGCCAAAAAGGACAAGTGTGGCGGCCATACCTCAGAACTTTTTATATGGTATTTATTTCATATGAATAAAATATGTTAAGTAGATTTATCTTAATACATAGTTAATCAGATTTGGCTTACTATTTCTATTGGCTCCTTGGGCATGAGCGTTTGGACGTGCCACTTTGCATGCTGGGGGCAGCTAATGTTTGATGATGTTAGCTTATAGCTTTTGTGCTCTTCTAAGAGAAGTTAGCTTATAGCTTTTGTACTCTTCTAAGAGAAGTGTCTTGTTCATCAGCAGGCCGAGTTGAGTGTGTGTGCAGGGTTTCCAGGAGTGATTGAGGTAGAATAATGTGTGTGGGGCAAACACACACATCACTGTGTGGTGTGCTGATGGTGTACTGCACACTGATGGTGTACACAACTCAGCTGTTGCCAAAGACAGCCGCTTAGTTACAGCAAAGCTGAAGAGAGTGCATCAATAGATTTCCACTAAACCTAAACTCAGTTCAAGGAGGAACTGTTTGTGGTTGGGTTAAGCTTTGGAATGTCCACAAGCAGAGTTGCTGCAAGTCAAAATTTCATACTGCCTTTCCACAAATGGAAAACCTTCAGAAATCAGGAGGGTAGTGATTGCCGAAACAGAATTTTTGAAGCACCTGGTGTTGAACTGTCTTTGCTTTTACTGAAAGCAATCAATTTAATGATGCCTTAAGTTTCTGGAAAATCTTTGACTAGCCTGAGAGGAATGTAGTCAAAGTCTCAGAACAGATGCTGGGCATTTTAGGTGAAGAATTGCACTTAGCTCGCTTCTTTTCCAGTTGCCCCCCATACATTTATGCATTCATCTTATATTTCCCCCAAATTCCAAAATATGTTCCTCTTCACATTCTAATGGAGCTTCAAATGTGTGAGATTCAACTAAAATAAGTAAAATAAAGGGTTTGGGTTGGTGGCTGGGCACTGCCTAGCTCTGCTGCAGTCAGGAGGAGAGTCCCAGTCTGCAGGTGGGAAGCTGGCTCTAAGCAGTGGGCACAGAAGTGAGCTCTTTAAAGTGACAGTCCCCTTGAATGAAAACAGCCTGATAAATGGGAGTGGGGTGCTGCAGCATGGGCTGGAAAACCTGCCCCAGGAGTTGGATCAGTATGTCAAAGCATATCTGCAAAGCACTTGTGGAAAGTAAATACCTACTGGGGGGCTGCACGTTCATTCAGAGGCAAATATACATTTAAAATACAAGATACAAAAAATGTCAAGTCAAACAGATTCTGCTGTTACCAACAGTAGAAAAATATAAGCTTATTTTAGGGAAAGTGACACACCCACACTTAGAGGGAAAGAGCTGTAGTATGTCTTGGTCACTTATCTGAAAGGCAGCAAACTACCAAGCCAGATGAAACCAGATCTTTTAGCTAGTAGGCAATGTTCCTTTCCTTGCTGTAGAGGTTCCAAACCCACATTATGACAATAATTTTAAACTTTTTGCAAACTCAGAACCACTAAACTAGACTTCGGTTTCTTATATGGTTTACATACACTACAGATGTTTCTGTAATGTTATTTAACATGTTATTGTCCAGTTTAAAAATCTAAGTTAGCCTCTGCTTTAAATACCTTTCCTTACTAAGGGAAAGGGCTAAAGTGGCCCTTTGAGCTGTGCAGTCCAGAACTTCTGCTACAAGCTTCTCTTAAAAAGAATATCCAGAATTGTGCGTTATCCTCTTCAATGACTGGTTCCTCTTCTTTAAGTGGAAAACTAGGACACTATGGTAGGATCTATTTGTTAAGCTTTTATGTCATATGTGAAATTTTATAAATGAAGAATTTTTTTTTTTTTTAACCATATAATTAAGTTTTGAATGATTTCCAGATTTCCCATGTGTGGTTCTTTGTTATTCTTGTCGCTCAGCAAAAACCTAGCCTGTGGGATGCTCCCATCTGGTCTGTTGTCTCTTGCCTTGGAAGAGCTGAGAACTGATGAGAGGGCATCACAAACTCCCCAGGCAGCTCAGCTGCCTGTCAGGCCAAAAGGCAAGGCCACTGTTGGATCTGTGTGAGGCAGTGAGGGTGGGCTGAGGGTGCCTTTTCCTCTGTGCCTGTTGCACCAAAGGGGTAAAAGGTGATTCAGCAGCACTGTCTGAAATCTGGGGCCTGGCTGCTGAGATTGGACCCTTGTGTTCATGGAAGCAAAGAGAAATCTTGTATCATGAATATTGTACAAGGCTGATGTTAGGATATCTTACAAATGAATTCATAATACTTTTTAAAACTTGTGGGCAGAAATGAACGTGTAGATTTAGGGTTTGAGATACAGTGCTAGGCATAGTCCATTATCTCCCTCTCTTACCTGTCTTTTTGGGCTTCCCCTCTGATTTGCAGATGCAAATTGAGATTTAAGGTTCTTCCATATCTAAGGATGAATTTTGTTTATTTTCCAGAATTGAAAGGGTTATAGACAACAATACTACAGTGAAAATGGTTCCCATCAAGATAGTTCATTCTGAGAGCAGCGCAGAGAAGGAGAGTCGGCAGAGCCTTGTCAGTACCATGGAGCCTCCTGCTTTACCCAGTGGTTTGGAAAAGGACCAGATTAAAACACTCAGCACGTCTGAGCAATCCTATTCACGATTCTGTGCTTACACCAGGCAAGGTGTAGAGCCAGAGCCAGAAGCCAGAACCAAACCAGTTGACCCTCAACCAGCTGAAGAACCTGGGAGCAAGTTGAAGGACAGCAGTGCTGCCACGCAAGCATCCAGCTATGTAAAGGCCAAAGAAAAGACCTTTGAAGACTGGAAGTCAGAGGAACTTGCCAGAGAGATTGTGGGAAGAGATAAATCTCTAGCAGACATACTAGATCCTAATGTGAAAATAAAAACAACAATGGATCTGATGGTTGGTATATTCCCTAAAGATGAACATCTCCTAGAAGAAGCTCAGCAGCGCAGGAAGCTTCTGCCGAAAGTTCCCTCTCCAAAAATTTCAGAAGAGAAGTGAGTATTACTTTCTGTAAGTGTCTTTGTATGCTTCTGTCCAGAGTGTGTCAGTATTCCATGGGGGCTGGAGGTGAGTCTTCCTTCTGTTAAGGGTCTTTTCTGAGACTTCTGTGATAAAGAAGTAGTCAAGCATATACTACTAATGTTACCATTAATGACAGAAACAACAGTGTTGTACAATATGAAAGATTTCCAAGACATGGTTGAAAGCCAGTTTTTGACAACTTAAGAAAAAATTAACTTTTGCCATTTCATTGTGGTTACATATTTTACCAAGATCATCCAGACTAGTAACTGATAGAGAGGGAGCAATATTCTTGCCTTTTTTATGTGATGAAAATTTTTGATGACACCGTGAAGCAGGCATGGGGCATTTCCTAGAGGTGAATGAGATCAAAGAAAGAAAATAACTGAATTCCATCCACATTTATGTTCTGGTTTTGTTTTCTTGATATGAATTATCTGATAAGTTGTATCCTTCTCAAGAAGTTTGTTTATGATTCCTTAATTAAAAAGTTAAATACTTGTACTGTCCCAATCCAAGAGGATACTGTCTATGACACTGAGATTTTTTTGCACTACTTTGTAAAGTGTAACTTTCAATTTTGTTTCCAGATGTGATATCTTTGATGCATTTCAATTCTTGTAATGATGTATGATCTTCTGCGTGGTTTCCCTTTTAACTTTTGCTGAGCTCGTACTGAATTCATACACATTTTATTCTCAGACAGTGTTTATTTATCTTATTCATATAGGTAATGATCTTCTCTTGAACCCCCTGCTTGCTTGGGCAAATGATGGCTCTAAAGCATTCTTCTTTCTTTTCATTGATTAGGGTGTCAAGGCAGTTAATGAAAGTTTTGACTTTTTCCCAGGAAAGAGGAGCAGAGTGCACCATCTGCCATCTCCCTGACAACCAATTCTACTTACTACAGCACATCTGCACCAAAGGCAGAGCTGCTGATTAAAATGAAGGACATGCAGGAGCAGCAGCAACAGCAGCAGAGTGAGGATGATTCTGAAGATGAGCTGGATCATGACTTGTCAGAGAAGAAGGTAAAAGACTTTTCTAAAAGTGTAATGGGAGGCTCTGAGTTCTGTTCATTACATTGTGAATTTGTTTGACTAAACAGCCTTCAATGAAAGACTTTCTAGATGTGCAGGATCACTTGGAGAAAAATAGCCTCTTTTAGTTCTGGGGAGGTTTTTGTTTCTTTGTGGGGATGAGCTAAGTGTACACCTGTGAATTTAGGAACTTCATATTAGGTGCTTCTTGCAACTTGTTGCATGTTTTGGAAAGTCTCAAAGTGAGAAGTCTTGAGGAGGTTTCTTTAAAATACTGTTTTCCATTTGTTTTCCATTTTCCATTTGTTTTCCTTCTATATATCTCACTATGTAAAAAGAAACAGGAGTGTTTATATATCCCACTGAAGCTGGTGATGGTTTTAGTTGTTCCAAATTTTTGAAATTTAGGTCCAGAATTTGGGTTTGTCTTGAGCGAGAAGGAACATACACATGCCTTATTTTTTCTTTTTTATTTTCCTTCCCTTTTGTTTTCATGAACAGCAAAATATTTCTTCTGCCTCCCAAATTAATAGTGATTGTGGGAGATAATTAATTAGCCTGGTGGATTCAGTGGAAGTTGCTTGTCACAGGAGAGGGAAGCAATCTCGTTATTCTTCCCCATCCTTTGGTGTTTTATTTCTGATCAAAGGTCACTATATTTCCCTAGACACCACAGTGATGATCTGACATTTGTGTGGTTGAAGAAAGTGTTGTCCTACAGTAAAATCATTGCATTCATCTCATTAGTAACTTGGCACAAAATATTTTAATCGTTGTTCCCAGTATGGATAAGCTGGAGGAAATGTTCTGTTTGATCAAGTAAAGGGATGTAGTTTAACTCTGTTTACCTAAGCCAGTAATGCAGTGGTGTGCAAAGCTTTTCTGTTCAAGTCAGCTCTCTGCTTAAAAATCAGCTGCCAGGGTGTACTTGATAATCCAGTCCCAAATAAATGAGTTTTAATTATTTGATTGTATTTAGTTGCTAAGAATGAGAGATTTCCTCCTGTGATTCAGAGCAGGCATGGCTGGCACTGCATTTGAGTGAGCTGTGGTGTTTTCTGTCACATCTGTGTTGTTTCAGCCTCCCTGTGCTGCCTCTGCATTGCACAGTTCAGTGTGCTGTGCACTGCCAGGGGCATGGTGTGGCTGCAGCAGGAGCCCTTCCCTCACCCTCTTGCTAGACAGCTGCTGAATCCAACAGCTGTACTACTTAGACAAATTAGGGATTTCATTTCATTTTAAATAATTTGGTTTTATCTGGTGCCACACGTGATTGTCACATTCATTATTTTGTTAGAATTTGTTTCATTCTCATTAATTACAGAATAGGAGGGAGGTAAAATTAAACCTTTCTTGTTTGCTCAACAAACTCAATATTAAAATTTTTATAAGCAAGAGTAACATTTACTTTTGTTGGTTTCTTAACAGGAAAATCATATTTATCCTTTTCATGCTTCTCCATCCATCCCCCAGCTTCAGTATATACCACTAACCATATGACATAGGAAGGTTTTCCTGAAGGGCTTTTAGCAGAACCCTCCCATCTCCTCTGAGTGTACATGTTGTAGCACACACGTCCTGCTGCTTGCTTCTCTCCCTGCTCTTCCACATGGAGATGGAGCACTCAGTTCAATGGGCTTTCATCATGGATCTTGTCAGAAAACATACAAAACTCTTTGTAAGTAGGTCAAGGCATCTTTATTAAATGGATGGAAGATACAGCTTGGTCCAGCTTCTCATATTTGGCAACAGTTTAACAAGGGATTGTTAGGGACCTGAACATTTTAATGACACACTTTGTGACTTCAGTAGTTTTAGATGGGCCATATGCCCAGAACCTGTTTCTTGATTCCTGGAAACTGGTAATTCTGTTATGAGATATCTTAATTGCAGTCCACTGTGGAATCATTTCTGTATTTGTCATCTCTGCTCTGCAAACCAGAAATGTGGGGTGATATTTTTTACTTTTGAAATAAGCATTGGAATTTCATGTAGGGTTGTTGATTCTTTTATTTTTTTATTTTGATTTTTTGAGCCAATCCCTGTATTCCCAGCTAGCAGGAATGGAATGTGTGTGTCTTGTGTACTGAGTTTAATGTAGGTTTACCACAATTATAAAACACTGATCAGATTTTGAAGATGCTATGAGAGTGGTTTTTTTAGTAAGGAAAATCCATGTATGGCTCTGTAGAAGTTTCCCCTTTGCCTTTAGGAAAATTTCAGCAACTGCTGAAGAGTATAAAAATAATTCTTGTATACCAGTTTTTATCTGGTTTGAGGCTTGAATTCCTTAGGAATGGGGTGGTGAGCTGAAAGCAGAGTGTAATTTACATAAAAGCATGCCAAGCAGCAAGCCACCTGAGTAGTGCTCTGCTGAGCCACCTTCTGTGTTGCTAGTCAGATCAGCAAGAATGACTTTATTGTTTTCTTGTGTACTGGTACAGAATTCACAGCTATAAATTATTAATCTGCCACTCTGAAGATGTAGACTGCAGCTCTTGTTGAACATAACACAGGTTTTCTGCTGTTTAGCAAAAGGATGTAGTGAGTTCACAGTTGCTGCATGCAGAGGCTGCTTCATCTGGGTACAAAGCAATCAGTAATAATAATCCAATTCTTAATAGATATGACAGTCTTAGTATTTATGGCCTTCTCACCTGAAAAATTGTTGCTTTAGAGGTTAGCTTCAACTGCTTGGGATGTTACTAAATAGGATGTTACTGGGAAAATGGCCTCTTTCTTTTTTAAAGAAAGAAGCTGAGAGAGCTGATCTGGACTGGCAGACCAGATCAATAAATGCTGAGCAACCATATGGTTTCTTGGTAGTTTTTTTTTAATTAAAGAAAGTTACAGCATAGCTGCAGAAGTGAAAAAAAAAACCTTGAGATAATAACAGAACACCACAGTATCTTGCTGTGTTTCAAATGGTGAAACAGCAGCATAGTTCATGTCATCTGAGGGAAATGAGAGTGTAGCACTGTGACCTACATAATCCAAATCAAACTGCATTTGCAATGAGAGAAGGGGGGAAAAAAATAAAATCCTGCAGATTAATCAGTCAGTAAAGCAGGCATCTGTAGAACTGCTTACTACCTTAATCTTTTGGGCACTAAGGCTAACAGATAACCCAGATTAACCTGGACTGAGTACAATAAATCAAAAAGGAAAAAACCAGTATTGATAATCCATGGGTTGAATTTTCACTTTCAAAAAGGCTGTTACATTTTCACGGTGTAGTTGCTTTCTGTTAAGATGACAGACTTTGTTCTGTGCTGGTTTTTGTTCCCAAAATAAATTGGCAATGACTGTTCAGTGGCCTCTGTGAGCAGCAGCTGCTATCAGTATGTTTCTCTGTAATCATGAAAGCTTGTAATCAGATTTGCATTTAGAAAGCAGAGTTCCTAAAGAATGTCATGAGTAATTAAAAAGAAAGCTAGGGGTACTGTGAAATAATGACTATTTTAAAGGATGTGATTTTCATTCAGAATTTGCACTGAGGTGTATGTTTAGAGAATGCTTTGGAAATTTTTCTTACATGAAATTAGCTGAATACCAAATAGGCACCTACATTTAAATGAACAAAGCATTTTTAGGGTGTGAGTTATGTCAGTCAACAGCTGGCTGAACTAACTCACACCACTTGTGCACCAGTGAAAGCCAGTGGGCACGTAAGAAACAAGAGCCCTTGTCCAAATGCAGGGAAGTAGCACAGAGGGACCACAGGTGATCAAAGGTGATCTGGATTCTTGGTCTGGTTTCTGCTGGTTCTGCACCTCAGGCAGTGGGGACTACAGCACAGAAGCCCCCCAAACTTCAAGTGAGGCTGTGTATTCACCTGAGCTGGGACAGTGATGCTTCTTTGGTCCTTTGGCAGAGCCACTTTGCACAGCTTTGCGCAGAGCTGCTTTGTACCATGCAGTAGATTTTATTCCCTGTGCTCTAGGGATTATGACTACCCTGCAGAAATGTTGTAAGGCACTGTTAATGCTAAGATTTTCTGAGAGTGGAAGGACTGCTATTGGAGGAATGCTAATATTATGCAGAAAGGAAAAGAAAGCTTGACAGTGCCCTAGTTTTAACTGCATCATGTGGAAAATACAGGATTGTTTTTCTAGTACTGTGTATCTTCTTAAGTGTAGCTCTTCAGCAAGAGCTGATATTTAGAGACACAGACGTGTGCTGTACTTTCTGCTGTTCATAGCAGCTTTAAAGCTGCTCAAAGAAAAAGAAGGAAGGCTTCTTGGTAGGGTGAAAAGCCTTCATCTTTTTCCACAAAGGTAATTTGCTTTAGCACAGGTCTTAAGCTGAGCATCATGCAGCTATGTCCTGAACCTTTGAATGCAGAGGTATAGACCTTTGACACAGGCATGTATTTATTTGTAATGCACTCATTGTCAAAGCCTCATGGAAGTTTGAAATGCATTAAAGTGCTAGCTGACATGACTTTGAGATGCAGGGAAAAATGCAGTAGTGCTAATAAATTTTTATCTCCTTTATTTTCCACAGCAAGAACTTATTGACAGCATTAGTAGGAAGCTGCAGGTGCTGAGAGAAGCACGGGAGACACTTCTGGAAGACATCCAAGCAAACAATATCCTGGGAGAGGAGGTAGAGGCCATTGTGAAAGAAGTCTGCAAACCAAATGAGTTTGACAAATTCAAGATGTTTATTGGCGACCTTGACAAAGTGGTCAACCTCCTGCTGTCCCTGTCTGGTCGTCTGGCCCGGGTGGAAAACGCCCTCAATAACCTGGATGACAACACCTCTCCAGAAGAACGGGTGAGAAGGGCCAACTGTAATGTTCCTGCATTTAGGGAAGCTCATAGGAGAGGGGAGTTTGCCTGGTTTTGTTTATCTAAGTTGCAGCTCTCAACATGAGGGATAGTGTGTGGATTAATTTCATAAGACTTTTCTTTTAGATTTCTTAAAACTTTCCTCTTTGCTTTCTTTTCTTGGAATACTGAAACTCCAAGTGGCTTGCTGAGAAAAGTGGGTTTGGGGTGCAACATACTAGAAAACAGACTTCTTGGCAAAAGTTTAAAGAAAAAGGGAATCTACTGATAAGAGCATAAAAAGGAGGCAAACAAAAATATGGTAACAATTCAAGATGTGAAAAGGAGTGTTTGTGCTGTAATGCAAAAAGCTTGCAGACTTTTTTATACTCAGTGAGGGTCTTGATACAAATGCATAAGGTTGTTAAAAAGAAAATGCTTCTCATCTACTACAGCTTCCTTCCACAATGCCTAGTGAGGAGCAAGAGAAAGAAATAACAGGACAAGCCTTTAAAAAAAAAGGCAGGGAGAGGAGGGGAGCAGAGAGAGGCATGGCAAAAAGAATTTTTCAGTAGAAAACATGTTTTACCCAGGCAGAATAGCCTGGTAGTGATGTGGAGGAGTCCCAGCAGAAGTTAAAATTTCAGGAGTCAGGAGCATTCAAGGTGCTCTTAACCTGTTGGATCCCACCTCTGCTTGCAGCAATTTTTTTAACTTCAAATCCCATCAGGCCTTACCTAGGAAGGAGATAGATAGCAATACAGATATGCAACAAAGGAGAGATGTAGATAGTGTGAAACTTAGGCTAAAATAAACAGAGAGTGTGGAGGGGGTGTGTGTTTCGAGTGAGTTTCACTTCTATGGTTAAATGAATGTGAAGTAAGATTTTTGGCTTGTAGCTGTGGACTGAAATGCAACAGTCCACCTAAGTGTTGTAACAGAATTTTTTCCACAGGCTGTGGCTTCATGGTGTTTCTTCAGCCTGTTGCATTATTTCACACATAAGAACCAGTAAGTGCTGGGACTGATCTGAAGCTGTGCTTTTGCTGCTTGGCCCCAACATACTTGATTAATGGCTGTTCAGACTTCTCTCTGACTGAGGTGGAAACAAAAGTATTTGACAGCTTATTAAAGGGCAGATCAAAGCTTCTGATGCTTGGAGAAATTGAATCCCTCATTAGACTTTTTTCTAAGTGTGGTTGCAGTTGTGTGATGGGGAAGGAGCTACCATGATTTGTGGACGTAGGAAACACAATTTGAGAGCTGTGATAAAAATAGCTTACTGGCTGGATGTGGAAAAGGAAGATGATGAGGAAGTGGTATAGTAACGACAGTCAGAAATTGTCTGTGTGTTCTGATGTCAAATTTATACTGACAGAACCCCAAATCCCTAACATATTTCAATCCCCATTCATCTTCACATGCACTGACACCAGTCTTGCCATAGTAACATCAGGAGAGATCCATCAGGACTGAGATGAGCCCTGGAGATGAAGACTTGGGGGTATTGGTGGATGAAAAGCTCACCATGACCCAGCAATGTGCACTTGCAGCCCAGAGAACCAAATGTGTCCTGGACTGTATCAAAAGTAGCGTGGCCAGCAAGTCAGGGGAGGGGATTCTGCTCCTGTGAGACCCCCCCTGCAGTGCTGCATCCAGCTCTAGGGCACAAAACACAAGAAAGACATGGACCCATTGGAACCCTTCCAGAGTAAGGCCACTCAGTTGATCAGAGGCCTGGGCACTGCACAAGCAGAGAGTTGGGGCTGCTCAGCCTGGAGAAGAGAATACCAGAGAGGTCTTAGAGCAGTCTGCCAGTACCTAAAGGGGGCTTACAAGAGGGAGTTTTTACAAGGGCATGTAGTGATAGGACAAGAGAGAATGGCCTTCAAGGGAAGGAGGACAGGTTTAGATAAGATGTTAGGAAGAAGTTCTTTCCTGAGGGTGTGAGGCACTGGAAAAGGCTGCCCATAGAGGTACCTGCCCTCTTCCCTGGAAATATTCAAGACCAGGTTGGATGGGGCTCTGAACAACCTGGTCTGGTAGGAGTGGGGCTTGGAACTATATGATCCTTAAGGTGCCTTGCAACCCAAACCATTCTATGGTTCTATGAAATGTATCTTGAAGTGCTGAATTTAGACTGGTGCTTGTGGCTTTTTTTCGTTGTCCTTTAGTATTTTAGTAGGTCAAATGATAATATGTGGTGAACCACTAATGTACATATAAACAAAACAGAGGATTTTACTTCCATTGTTGGGAAGCATATTCCCAGTGACCACTGATTTTTCTTTCCAAGATGATGTTGTCTAATAAGCATTGCTCTGATAGCTTTCCACTTTCTAGGAGCCACCAGAAAGTGGTGGCTTTCTTACCAGACTTTTTCAATAAAAGCAGTCAAATAATGACTGCTGAGTTAATACTTTGGTTGTCAGATGCTCTGCTATAGGTGGGGTTTTTTTTGCCACAGGGAACAGTATCAGGTGTTTCAAGTTCAGCTTTTGAAAGGGGCTTCATCTGAAGAGCTACCAGACCCCTTCCTCTTACACAGCAAGGCCAGTGTCTTCTCATTGCTTGTGCTTTGTGTCCACACCCTCTTGCATTCATCAGATTCTGGGTAGTTACTGCTGCTCAGCATGCACACACCTGCAAGGCTGCCCTGGGAGCAGTACTTGCCCTGGTGAGTTCAGGAAAACTTTTTGTTCCATCTCTTTGCAGCAGATAATTCTGCTTGCAACTTGCAGTGGGATTTTTTTTTCCCCTGGCATAAGCTCAAGGTAAGATTAAACTGTTTATTCTAATAGTGTGTGATTTTTCTGACTTGTCTTCCATAGCTGTCTTGAATCCTGAGTTGATCTAGGTGGTGTATTTTAAGTACCTTGAGAGCACAAATCTGAAAAGATTTCACTCTTGAGCTTTGGTCTGTCTCTAGAAAAAATCATCACAGGATGCCTGTGCAACTCTGACAAGTAGGTTTATTAAAGCTCACTGGTCTGTAGCACCCTTTTTCTCATACTTCCATCTTGAAAAGACTGTTTTATATCCTACAAAAACACTTCTCTGTAAATCCTTCAGGCTTACTAAGCAGCATATGTGATTTAACAGAAGGTGCAAATTAAAAAGATGGACACATTTATTAGAACAGAGTGAGGTTTATTTGAAGAAAGCTTCTCAAAGAAAATTCATCTCTGAAGCAAAGCTAGAAGTTATGGATTGGTACCTCTTAGGGACACTTTTTAATTAAGTTCAGACACCTGTATAGAATTCTTGATGTCAGAGTAAGCCAGCCATACTCTGTCACTGGAAAAAGGCAATCACTTGTAGGCAGACATCTGAAATAGGTTGGATTGAGGGTGCTCCTGTTTCTCTCCCTGTACTGCCAAAGGAGGGTAGCTGGGTGATTCAGGTGGGACTGTTGGCTGTACAGACAGGTGATGCTGGGGGAGAGGCTGCTGTCTTCTGCTGTCCTCTTTCTTTTGCTTCTTATCTGCCCTTCTGTTGTCTTGCCTCAGCTTTCTCTCTTGCTCATGTCTGAAGACCACAGGACTTCACATGTCATCAGGAAGGTTTGTGGATGCAGCAGAATTGCTAAATACACAGTGTCAGGAGCTGTATAAGAACAAATGGCTCCATTAACTGGTCTGTGTCTGGGTTCTGTAACCACAGCTGTGCCCATGATGTATGGAAGATGCCAGACACCTGAGTCTTAATTATGAAGAACTATTCTTCAAAGGCAACTATATTGTATACAGCTATTTATAAGTATTAAATAGTGAAGGAATCTTTGAAGTAATGCTTTTGATGCCAACAGAAAGTAATGGTGTGTCTTTCGTTGATTTACTGTGTTTTTTATCAGTTTGTTAGTGCATTTTGTTAGTCTAAATTTTAAGGCGCGTTCTTTTTCCGCCTTTCTAAATATTCAGGAAGGTCTCTGTAGATAAAACAGACTTGAGAATTGAACAGTGAAGCTGTTGTCCCAGCCTAGTGGACCCAGGGAATTTTTAACTGTTTTTCTTTTCTCCTAAGCGCACACTGGTAGATAAGCAAAAGCTGCTGACCCAGCAACATGAGGATGCAAAGGAACTGAAGGAAAACCTGGATCGTCGAGAGCGCATTGTCTTCGACATTTTGGCGAACTACTTGAGCGAGGAGAACTTAGCAGACTACGAGCACTTTGTGAAAATGAAGTCAGCCCTCATCATTGAGCAGCGAGAGCTTGAGGACAAGATCAAGCTGGGGGAGGAGCAGCTGAAGTGTCTGACTGACAGCCTCCAACCCGAGTGGCTCAAATAAGGGCACTGAGTCCAACCAACAATGGGAAAAACGGGAAAGAAGAAGGGATGGGGCCGTTTCCAAGTATACAAATGAGTCTCTTGGCTTGCTTGAGTGTCTGGTAGAGAAACAAGTGCACAAGAGAAAAATAGCTCTCACAACAGCAATAATGCTCTCTTTTTTTTTTTTTTGAATTATGTATTTAATTTTTTAGAACACATTTTTATTGCTGGACTCTACAGCTGTTCCTCATTGCTTAACTTCCAGAAAGCTCCACGAAAGGGGAGAGACTCTTAACCTTTCTGCTCAGTATGTTCAAAGTCTGTGGCAGTTGTGCATGCAAACAATGGTTTTTAGAATAGGTTGTATACTTCCTTTATGTTCAGATGCTGCACAGTCTGCTGGGAAACCCTACAGCAATTCACAAATGCACACACATTTAGAAGCTCTAAATTTAGTGGGTTTTTATGTTTTTTTAAAGACACATTAAATAGGGGAAGCATACATCTTACAGCTAATATATTCAGATTGCTGAAATACAGTGTCACTCTGATCCTGTGGCATCAGACACTTTTTTGTAATATTGTATATAGGATGGCACTTTCCCCTTGCAGAAAACAATTTTAAAATCAGTCTAGTTAAATGCTTCTTAAGCAGCTTGCAAATCACCTAATGCCTACCTTGCTGAAGATTTTTCTTTAAATTATTTTGCAAGGCATATTTGTACACCCTCTTAATGCAATGCAAGTGATTTTCTTTACCAAGTTATACTTGATTTAAGAAACGGGCTGGAAGTACTGTGCTGATTTTATTCAAAACATTTTTCATTTAAATTATTTAGAAGGCTCATTTGCTTTTTCTGTGCTTTGTTATGCATGTTTTTATTCTTCTTGTCCCAAACCCACTACACTTCATGGAAATAAATGTAGGTTAAGGACACTGCTTGTGTTTTTCCTCTGGTTGCTCAACATTGTGATGGTTTTATATAGACAGTTAAGTTATACTGAAGTTGACCTACATAATGCTGTTTGTTCCTCTTTCTCAGACTACCAAATGCAATAGAAACAATTCTGCCGTGTAAATACTGTGCATTACTTGGAGCAACTGTGTTGTAACTGTGAACATAAGTGGGGCTGTTTGCTTGTTTTTTCCATTGAACAGTGATAAAGGAGAGGATGTTAGTTCACAGTATCAGATCACTAATCTGATCTCCTAATACTGCCATTGACTTAGATAATTTCCAGTAGCTCTAAAAAGAGGTGCTAATTCATGTTTGCAGCACAGTAATGGGTTATGCTGACTTGCATAGATACCTGCAGTAAAATTCTGTAGTGTCTTAAGTGTCAAGTTCTATGTTAAGATAAAGTTTTGCAGGCAAAGAAAATCTGGGAAGACTGTATGTATGCCATTTCCATTGTCGTAAGGAAAAGACGTATCTCTCCTCAGACACAGAGGTTCCCCGACCACAAGCCATTTTCAAGGCTGATGTGAATGCCAGTCTGTAGCTAAGCTGGTTGAAAATACAGTCAGTTGTTGAAAAGGGAGCAAAGAATTCTTCCCACTACTCCTGCAGTATGGCAGCAATCACAAGAGTTTTTCTGTCCTTCTTACCTGAATCCTCTCTTTCGTGGGGAGAGAACTGGAAAGGCACTGGTCAGTGAATTCCTGGTGAGTTGGGGAACTGGGGAACAAAAATCCTCTGGAACCAGTTCCTTCTCAGACAGGTGCAAACATTAAAAGGACTGTTGCCCCCGCACACACCCTCATCGTGCACTACTTTGTATACCTGGACCAAATTTTAATTGAAATGATGTTGATGTGCATCAGTTGAGGTCAAATGGAGCTACCATTTTACAAGACCTACAGCTGACCTTAGTTTCTCCCTCCTAGTTCAGAAATGTAGTCTTCTGGCATCTCTCAGTTATTTGCTGCTATGTTCCTAGGACAACTGGTCCCTTTGTCCTTAAACCTATCCCTTAACCATAACAAACCCAAAACTAAACATAAATAAATTATGCTTGTTTTAGCTTGGAGAAAAGTGTGCATTGTTTTATCTGTGGCATTTTAAAAATTTTACATATTGTGGTTACTCTGAAATGTGTATGTGAAATGTGAAGAATAATATAATTACAATGTGTTTGTATACAGTACTTTGATTTAGATCTCTGATAAAAGGTAGCAATATTGTGAAAGCTATATCTGTTATTCTTTTCACAGAACAGTTGTGTAGACACTAATATCTCCTTTCCTTTTTCAAAACTTTTGAAAATCACTCACCCTGGAAACATGAAGATGGTGGCCTCCCAATGTTATATGTAAATCTGTAAATAGCTGTACTGTTGCTTTTTGAAAAAAATCTGGTGCTAATGTTTTGCCTTTGGCGTCCTGGGGATGGCAGTTTCTTCATCCTTTGTTGTTCTCAATTCTAGATCTCTTTGTATAGTGAAAGATTTCCACAATGCTTCTCCAAGTGTTTGGATCCTGCAGCCCAGAGTGAAAATGTACAGTTTTCCTGCCTGACACTTAACATGTACCTACTGACAAATGGTATTGCTTGACTTTGAGAAAATAAACTGTATATTTCAATGTAGAGTTAGTTTTTGTGTGCAGTGTTAATGTCAAAAGCTTCTGCTTTGCTTTGCTGCTTTGCAGTGTTGGCCATCTCGTGGTGCCCATCAATAGTGCTTTTCAAGGCCAGGCCAGTTGTCTTGTGGTCTGAAGTAGTTTATTGTCTCTGTACAGCTTATTTAATGTGCTGAGTTATTAATCGTTCTCAAGTTCCCAGTGTAAGTACCAGAAATGTGTTTGTGTCTGTTTAGTATTTTAAGATGTGAATATTAGATGGCAGAAAGGTAAAATGTGTTATGAGGTTGATAAAATGAATGGGTCTCTCACCACTAAGAGAGCACGTGCCAGGGGAACAGTTTAGATTTTCCTGCTTGGGCAGTTCCACTGTTTCAAATTCATCCCATGTTTAGAATGGATACTTCATATGGAAATATCCTAAGTCAGTGGTGCATGAGATTTTTTGTGAGAACAGATCACTTGTGAACTAACAGACTTCCACAGAAACTTCAGTTTCATAGGGAGTCTCAGATTAACTGCAGAATCTTCTGTCTTACTGGGAAACACTGGCAAGTGTGCACAAATTTATAGTAGAGGTGACCACAGATCACAGAACCATAGCTTGATCCTGGAAATTAATTGTCTGTGATGGTCTGTGAAGGTCTTTATAAAATCTGGGAAAAGAGAGTTAGGGAAAGAAAAATACTTGGGTATTTGTAGGATTTATCTAAACTTCTTTTCACCCTTTTTCTCCCTCTCTCTTTGTACGTGGGTGGACCCACCTGTTAGTGCCTGTTTTTGAGCATTAGGTATAATCCAGGATGGCAGCTCCAGAGGAATAACAGTCTAGTTTTTGTGTACTATTTGCATTTTTTAAAATTGCCTTTCTTTGAACTGAAATTCAGCTCTTTATTTTCTCTCATGGAGTACCTGAGACCCTCAGATTTCAAAGGAGTCACCATTTCACAATGCTCTTTCCTAAGTTCTAGTGACTAATTTTAGTGTACTTAATTGTCTCAGTTTTTACAGCTGAAGTAACCTGTTGGCAATCCAGTAGCTCTAGCAAGCCCTTATGATATGAAGTAGAAAGCACCTCCTGTTTTAGTGGTGTCTGGTCATTCATTGCAGAAGTTTAAAGGCCAATTCCAATTAAGGACTTCTCAGTTGTGCAGGTTTTTTAGAGGATAAATTGGGGTTTTTTTCTATATACTTGAGTGGATCATGCCCACAGAATGTTATGAAAATTAACAATTACATCTTTAAACTGGATTATATATTGTCAGTTGTCAGCAGTGGTAAATTGGTCATCACATTTACTTACCACAGTTCCAGTCTGCAACTTAACTAATTATAATGATCTGTGAAAATAATTATAATGGTCCATAAATTGTAAGATGGGTAAGCCATGTGAATTAGCAACTCACCTGTGAGATCTTGGGTTTCATTCTTTCTACCTGCTGCTTTTGTAATGTTTCTATGCATAAAGTTGTTCCATTTGAAGTAGGTTAACTTACTACATTCCAGAGGAAAATTTGAATTGAAATAAATTGGGTGCAGTTCAGTAGCAGGAGGTAATTCTCACTCAGGCTAGAGTAGCACACCTACAAGCAGAGCAAGTATCACTTCAGTTCAGCCTACAATAAACACCTTTTTCTTGGTTGTAACCATGTGGGCCAGTGGGCTGTTGTGTATCTTAGGCTGAGTTTTGTTTTAGTCACAGCAGTTGAGCCTTTCCTGAGCACAAGGCTAGTAAAATGCAACTTTTTTCCTCATATGTTAAAAATCCTCACAATGGCTTCATTTTTAGATGCTTTGATATCTGTCTTGAGGCAGTCTGAGTTCTGCAGGGGGAGATGGCCTTGTGGCTAGGATCTGCCTTCCACTACTGCCAAACACCACATCAGTGTAAGTGGAGCCTGTGTCCTCCCCTCCTCTCAAGTCCCCTCCATGCAACAAACTGCTTCCTGGTAAAGTCAACAAGGAATGTATCCTCTAAGTGCTGTTACCTGGGCTGGCTGCTGCCAGGGGTGGGATACCAAGAGTATCTGGGGTGATTTCTGGCACCCCTTCTGGGGTGAAGCAGAAGGAGGAATTCTGTGTAACTCCTCCTCTCTAGGTGTCATTTGTTAATCTGCAACAGTGCCACTAGAGAACAACCAGATTCCCAATACATTTAATCTTTTATTGGGATACTTTAATTTGCTGCTCATGATTGTCTTAACACAGGAGAGATTTTAATTAAAGCAAATGGATTTGTGACTGTGAAGCTGAAGACACAGAAAAATAAACTTACTTTCAGTAACATAAAATCTCCAGCAAAATGTCATCTAAAAAGCCTTCATGCTACATGTCCCAGGTGAGAACTGTCAAGAATTTTATATATTTTATAGGTCTATGTTCCTATATTTTAATGGAATTAGTGAAAGAAAGCCTTTTCTTAAGTGCATACCAAGCTGCAACTGTGTTGACTAAACTATTCATCCCCAGCAACTTGTGCAAAAGGAGCCAGTGCTGGCTCTGAGGAAGCTGAGGTCCGACCTTACCAGGAGTTGTTGATTTGCTGCTGTTCCTTGTGACAGCAGCATTTGCTGGGCTCCTTATGGAGAACATGTTCTGGAAATGGAGTAATGGATGTTTGCTTGAAGAGTTGTACCAAAACATTTGTTTCAGTGGAGCTGTGAAGTCCAAAAGCCTGAGAGGAATTAACAAATTCTTCATTATGAGAATCATTTCATTTCAACATCTGTTTCACTTCCCAGCTGTCTGCTCTTCATAGTGTTTGTTACTGATAAATTACACTTGTGTCTTTGCTAAATGCCTCAGAGAAATATAAATACAATGAGCAGTCGCAGGCTAAATAATAAGCAATAGAAGGAAGTTAAGATTGTTTATCTCAGTATCTAAATATGAAAGGCATGAGTCCTGTGAATACTATTCACTGCCACTCCCAGGAGCTGCAGCTTCAGCAGCTTTCTCACACAGGTATGGTTCCTCCAGAGATAAAATGGGAAAACAAGCTGTGATGATCGAAAGTGGCCAACACTGCCTAGAAAGGGGTGGAGCAGTCATTCTCTTATTAATGGGGTGATACATATCACAGGGAAGTGAAAACCAAGAAAGCCTGGAAGGATCAGTGCCCTGAAGGAAGAAAAACTAAACCAGTGGTAAAGTGCTCTGGGACTCTGAATTTCCTGGTTTGCTTTCTCCGTACGTGACACGGCAGAAGTGTTCTGCCTCCATGTGCTAGGGCAGGCCTTTTAGTTACTGTAATGTACAAATCCCTTAAAGCATCTTTGAAAATTAAAGTTACAGGGAATTTCAGAATCTCAGATCTCACTGTGTAAGACCATCATGTTCTGTGCATTCGGTGACAACCCTTTCTTGGCTCAGGAGGCACTGGAGCAGCTCTCTGGCACTAAGGAGCCTCACAGAAGTTACCCTTTGAGGAAGAAGTTATCCTTTCTCTGTGCTCATCCTAAATTCACTAAGCAGCCCAGCTAGCTGGACATGCTGAGAAGCTGAAGTCACACAAGCTGGGAGATGAGGGTGTTTACAGCATGACACACATTTACAGAATGAGTGACCTGGCTTGCTCTTGGGGTTTTGCTTACCTAATTGCCCCCTCTTCGGTGCTCAATTTAATACCAGGCTTTTGGTTGAGGGCAGAATACCAATTCTGTACCCAACAGAATATTATATACCAATTACCAATAATACCAACGCCCAATTCCTGGTGAAGTTGGATCATTGTGTTCTGCCAGGAAAGCCTAATGTAGAGGGCAAGAAGCTGAAGATTTAAATATTCAGCCTTTCCATCAATAGGGAGTGGAGGGTCTTGGGTTTCTGTTCCCAGGATGTTCTTACATAGTTCATGGAAGGCCATCAGTGAATTTGAAAGCAGAAATACTGCTTGGAGAAGTGTGACCAGAATGTGCCCCGTTAAAGAATTTTAAAAAACCCACCACTTCCTATTTTTACACAACAGGGAAGAAAAAAACCTAGGTGAGTAAACTTCATTGTCACAATGGTTTTGCAAAGGTGGAGTTACTTAGACCAGCATTTTTTGCAATGGGCAGTTCCACCAAACCAATAAGTGATTATTACAACAGAAGCCCAGCGATAATGGTCACTGTTTGCAACATGTATGGCAAACAGAGAAGAGGAAAGTTGCACAGAGAAAAACTGGTAGTCTGGGTGTGTTCAAACAAATTATCATTTCATATGGTGACATGTAAAGCAATTAATCAAGGAGAAAATGATGGCAATCACATGGACAGGGCAATGACATAGAGCAGACTCTAAACGTGTGTGGGATCACAGTGAATGATCAGTTCACTGCTGTGGGAAAAAGGCTGAAACACAGGAAAAGTAGTAACTTGTGATGCAATGTTGCTGAAAACTTCATAAAATTTCTAAAATATTGTGTCTAATCCCACAGTCTACATCCAATGCAAAGGACAGGAAAATGAGAGAAGAGATTCACATAAATTATTAGAGAGTAGAGATGAGACTCATATGAGCAGAGAAAGCCCTGTCAGGACCCAGCAAGTACGAGACAGATTAATGAAAATAAATACTAGGTGCAAATATTGAAGGGTGTCAGGAGTGCAGTACTGTTGTCACGAATGACAGGGAAAGTGCAATGTGAAGGTTGGCCATAAAGTCTCTGGAAGTCAAGAAACTGGGATTGAAGATTTTATGGTCACTATAAATCCACCTTTTGTGTTTGCTGTTCTTACATTACACAGTCACGTACCGAGGTGTGACTGCTTCGGTAAATATTTAGATTGCCTACAGTTTTATAACAGGGGTCTTTAAAGAGCAGCAGTAATTATAACATGGCTTTTGGAGCTGACAGGTCAGGAAAACTGGTGGGAGTTTGCAAGCCCTTGGCTTGAACACTCCAGGCAGCATGGATCAGGCAATTTTTTTTTTCTTCCATTACGGACCCCCTCCACACATGCACCTATGGAAACTGCCACAAACCCTTCTCCTTTTACTGGTTCAATTAGTTACTGAGTTTGCTTTTGTTTTCTCTCCTACATTTGGGGTTCCCTACTAGTGCTCCTGTGCTGACCAATTTAGCTATTCATAAAAGCATTACCCTCTTATCAGAACCTTCCAGGTGGTTGTCCCCACATTTTGAAACTGTCCCAAGCTCCAGCACGTGCTGGAGCATTGATGACCTTCCATCTCTGCCTTGTAACTTGTAAGCTGGCTATGGGAGGGCTTTGAGGGAAAGCAGGGGCAGTGTGACACCTCTTTCCCCCACTGCCCAAGTAAATGACAGACCAGCACAAGGATAAATAGTAGAGCTGTCCTGCCTTTGCACTGGAGATGCTGGAATAAAATGCTTTTGAAAAGGAACTTCTCTTCTCATATTTAAGGAATTTGCCCTGTCTGGAGCTCTTTACAGAGCTGCATCCTGCTCTCCACTGGCATCCAGCTTGTGGCTGTTCGGGTTTTCCTAAGAAATCTGTTTTGCTTTCTGCAGTATCCTAATTTACTTGTGTTCTGGGTCACCAGAATATTTCTATCTACTTCCTACTGCATTAATCTCATTAGGGTACTGGTCAGATGAAAGATCACACCCATTGTTTAGCTATTACAGTAGCCAGGATTTGGGGCAAAGGTACAGAAACCCTTTGAGGGTGTCAGTAAAGATCCTAAAGATCTCCTACGTCAGATCATGGCCAGGATCAGCTAATGAGCAAGCAGCTATTCATATGGTTCTCCTAAACTATTACTTTAATACTTCCCCATCATTTATGCAGGGAGTTGCTTTGTGAAGCTGTTAAACCCTATGCTCTGTTAGCAGATAAAGGTTTCTATTGATCTCTTACTTTCATTCCCTTTAATGAAAATTCATTGGTATTTGATTTCCTTGTCACTTCTAACAGCTGATAAGAACAAGCTGCTAAAGCAGCTGCAGTGAAGTGACAAAAGCCTGCTGGTGTAGCAGTGCAGCTCTCTCAGAAACACTGCCAAGGCAGAGTGAAACCCCAGTGTGACGTGTTGATAACAGTCTCCCGTCAGGTGGTCTTTTCAGCTGGCTCTAAAATGTCAAATCTGAGGGAAATGTCTTTGTTAAGCTTTGAATGACCTACTTTTGGGTATCTGGGAATAACCAGGAGCCTACCCAAACCACAAGAGTGCATCTAATTTTAGCAGCCCTTCATTTCATGCATGCCAGCTTTTGTGTTCTGCATCTCCGGGAAAAAACATCAATTTCTTGCTGAGCCAAAGACAAATTTTATTGGTTTTAAAACAGCCCCTTGTGAGACACAGTCACAGTGAAATGATTCCTCTTAAATTTTTTGAGCCTGTAATAGTAATCTCAATTTTGCTTCAAAAACTAATAGTGAGCCCATTCCAATGGATCTACAGTTGCTGTTCTCTGAAGAAAAGGTCTAAAGAGCCCATGCTGGAGGTAGCCTGGGCAGCTCTTTTGTGTGTTCCCACTTCCCCCTGGTTTTTAATTGACCAATAGTAACAGGGTCAGATTCTTTGTAGGAAGTCTCTATGAGTCTTCTGGCTCAGTTATAAGGGAATCTAGGGAAAGTTAAAGACAAAAAAAAAGGGATGTCAGTGTGTCAGCAGGGGCTCTGAGGACACTACTAGTGGTGTAGATGCTGGACAAAAGGTCTCTGACATATTTTGGACAGCAGAAGCACTAAAAAGTATGTGACCATTGTTAGGGATATTAGTGCTGTGCAAGATTGAAAGGAAGCAAGTTCAGACATGAGTGAGGTACAGTCTCCCTAGCTTGTAATACCTACATTGGATATTGAACAGTGTTTCTCTTGCTGGGAGGGATACCATATAATGCCTCTCACATAGTGTCAGAGGGCACTGTAATTTTAGACTAAAACATGTGTTTAAATCCCACCTGCACTGGACAAGTGGAACTAACAGAGAGGATGGTAGGGACTGAGCATTGTGGATGTTTATTTGGAACTTCATAAATGAGAAGAGAAATCAAGGCCACGCAAAATATAGTGACATAATCACAACAAACCTATTAGCTCCTAGTTCTCTGGAGCCAGAAAACTTCCCAGCCAATGGGATTAACTATACAAACAAGCAGCACCTGCTGGCAGCTATAAACAGGGTTGGTGTAGTCTGGGATTGAGCTGAGTATCTGATAATGTGTAGTGCTTCCCTGTGGAGTCCCTTGAGGTTGGCAGTGGGTTGCCTCTTCAGAGGCAGCTGTTGACAATGTATTTGTGATCCGTGCCTGAAGAGGCCTGGGCAAAACAGGCAGAAGGTCAGCTGCTGCTGGGTTGTGAAGCACTTCATGATGAGAGATGTGTTGAGTTCGGTAGAGGTGTTTGTCTCATCTCTGAATTTCCCAAGTTTTAAAGGACAACTTTGTTTGGCCATAAAGTTAAACAGTTAGGAAAGGTGTTTATGAAATACTTCTCTTACACTCAAACAGTGGTTTTAGAGGCCCACATTTAGGTTCAGTGTTGGATTTGGAGAGTGGCTGGTCTGATGATCTGCTGAGGACAAGCAGGGAGTGACCAAGAGTGAGGATGCAACAACTCTAATGCCCAGTTCACTGAGTGGCACGCTGCTGCAGGGAGGCTGCTGCGCTTTCTGGAAGAAGCAGCCTTTGTCTCAGAAACAAAAAGTGAGAAAGTGCTTGTGCTGTTTAGGGGCTCTCTCAGCTGCCTACGTGGTACCTCTTGCTGGGCAGTGTACCTTGCACAGCATCTTGCTTTCAGGCTGCTTTTTCAATGTGTAGTATATAAAAGGAAAAATGACTTGAAACAAATATTTCCTGTTCTGTGGTATTTAACAATGAAATTGTAAACCACAGAAGGGACCGGGCTTGATCTAAAGGTCTTTGAAGTCAGCAGAACTATTTCCACTGATTTCAATGTGCTTTGGGTCCAGGCCACGGAGGAAGAAAGCAAATGTTTTCTGCCTCAAAAAGCATTAACCATTGGCATTCAAGGAACAATAAAGTCTTGGGTTTAAAATGTGTTCCTTTAAATAAGGTAGTCAGAAACTTAGTTAATTTCTATCTGCTTCCTAATAATTTGTCACTCTTACACTAGGAAGGAATATGTTTATAGAATTCATTAGTAGACATTGAGAAGAAAAAACACTTTAACATTGTCATTTGCTTCCTATCTTCTTCCATTCTGTTTTTTGTGTGTTGTGTTTCTCACTGGTGTAA
The DNA here is from genome assembly GCA_013397555.1 of Urocynchramus pylzowi. Taxonomy (NCBI): domain Eukaryota; kingdom Metazoa; phylum Chordata; class Aves; order Passeriformes; family Fringillidae; genus Urocynchramus; species Urocynchramus pylzowi. The sequence goes on from VZRH01006484.1 coordinate 613,842, forward strand.
TGATGCTTATGCTGTTGGTTGTTATTGCAGATTGAGAACTGTAGATTTCCAGCTGAATTAAACTTCGCTGTAGCGATGGTGGCTGACAAATATATTGACCTCATTATTTTTCAGTACAATTTGATCTCTTAGACATCACAGTGGATTTGGTTTTGTCGTTGTGCTGGTTTTTATTTGCCTTATTTTTTGGGGACTGAGAAGAAATAGGTCAGAGACAGAATTTGGTGAGAATTGTTCTTCTGGGAATAGTGTAGGGGATGCCCCTCCTGTTGCAGGGTGAGACAAAGGGGGGTGTGCAGCAGCCTCATGTGTAAAATCAGCAGTGGCTTTGCCTGCAAATTTTGTCCCACACAGTTATTAAATGCAAGAAAAGGAATCTATCTGCCAGCTGCCTCCTGCCCAAGGACGCTGTCCTTGTGGATCAGCAGCCCTGTCAGGCTGTCAGAGGCCATCCTGGAGTCTGGCAGACAACAGCAGCCCACTGGGGCTGTGTGTGTGTGTGTGTGTGTGTGTGTGTGTGTGTGTGTGTGTGTGTGTGTCTGTGTGTGTGTGTGTGTGTCTGTGTCTGTGTGTGTGTGTGTGTCTGTGTGTGTGTGTGTCTGTGTGTGTGTGTGTGTGTGTGTGTGTGTGTTTCTGTGTGTGTGGGGGTGTGTGTGTCTGTGTGTGTCTGTGTGTGTGTGTGTGTGTGTGTGTGTGTGTGTTGGGCTTCTTGTCACGCAAGAGCAGAGCCTGAGCAGCTGAGTTTGCCTGTGCACCAAACCAGCCCCATCCAGCTGTGAGCAGCCAGAGAGGAGATCCCAGGCTGGTGAGCTGCAGGAGAGGACAAGACTCTGTTGTCATGGCCAGGCTGCATTACCTGCACAAAGAACCAGTGAACTGGCATCAGCTGGAAAATACATCAGGAGAGGATTAAAGGTGATGCAGAAAACAGGAGGATATGAATTAATGACATTTTCCAGCCTTCTTTAGTAATGGCAGTGACCAGCCATTGTGCATGTTACAATGAGAAGAATTTTTCAATGAGAAGAATTTTTCAATGAGGTCTCCACATTTCAGGGTTTTTCTATGAAATTAACTTACTTGTCTTTTGACACCAAGCTTTGGAATGTCAGAGAATCACAGAATATTCTGAGTTAGAAGGGACCCACAAGGATCATCAAGTCCAGCTCTTAAGGGAATGGCCCATACAGAGATTGAACAGTGTTGGTGTTGTTAGCACTGTTCTGCAACCACCTGAGCCAGTGCCTCATTTGGAATTTATCCAGGTTTAAGAATAGGGTTCAAAGAGAAGAAACCAGAATGGAGTTAAGAACATTCTTCCAATTTGTAAGAGCCATTGTTTACATTCATGGGAAAACCATGAAGCAAGGCAAACATAATTTTTAAAAATGCGTGTGTTTTTTCAAGCATCTGAGATAGCAAGCATAGTACAATTTGTACTAAAGTGTGGGTGCTGCCAACCAGAGTCCATCAAGAGAGCAGTTCAGCTTGAATTTACTCCTTAGGAAAACTCCTCTTTCTTCCCACTGCAGAACTGCACTAATTTAAGTTGCATAAATACAGGAAGAAAAATCTAACAAAGAAAGGATTATGAAATCACTTTGTTCTCTTTCAGATGAGAATTCTGTCTTTTGGGCTGTCAGACTGGGGCATCATGGTGGTCTCAAGCTGAAAAATCATGTCATCAAAAAGGTAGATTTTCTGAAAGGATATCTAACAGAAAACTGTCATTTCCATGGGAGTTATCTATATGCTTTGGTGTTTTAAAACAATTAAAATAAATGGCTTATGGTAAAGCTTTAATATTTTTATAATATGTTAATGATTAACTGACTTCCTACATATTTGTTGACTTAGTGGGAGAGTGACAAGGAACTGTGAGGTACCTCTTTGGTAGCGTAACAAGTTGGACAATTCGCATGGGCATTTCTCTCCACCTCCCTTTTGGAACTTGCCTCATCCAGCTGACACTGCTTCAAAGCCTTAGGCAACTCTCAGACTCAGAGAAGTAAGTCCCCCCCTTTTTTTTAATATTACTTATTTTATGAAGTGCTGATAGAGAACAGATGGGGAGAGATTTAAGTATTTATTTGTTTTCTATAAAGAATGCTTTCCCAATGTGGAATTGAAGAATTAAGTTTTCAAGTATTAAATCATAGAGATATTGATAAGAAGAGACCTTTGTAATTACTATGCTGTTGGTTTTCTTTAAATTCCCTTTTTGCTGCAAGACTTACATTAAAGAAAAGATTTGGTTAGTAAACCATGTTCAGTATGGTCCAATAAAGCTGCATCTAGGCTGTAATACTTTTCAAAAGCAGGATTTGAATGTTAATTTATAAATGCATGTGATGCCTGGCATCATCTAAAGCAAAAATATTTGCTTAAAACACAAAATAAGTGGAAATAAGTGAATTTCTGCTTACATGGGCTGCAAAAAATAATTACATGCTTATTTTATATAAGAAGAGTTTATCATGAACTCTCTCTTTAAGCTGGTTATAAGCTGCAGCAGAATTCCTAGGTTTTTGGCAGGCAAGTGGGTTCAGACAGGGAGACTCAGACATCGCTCTTCTGTCAGAACATTTTTTATTTTATTTTATTTTATTTTGGCTCTGCTAGCATTTACTAGGAAGCAAGTATTGTCTGCTATCCTTTTGGAAGGCTCTCTTTGCACCCACTTCCCCCAGGTATGAAGGAAACCTGGCCAGCAGGTTGCTGTGTGCAGGTTGCTGTGTGCAGGTTGCTGTGTGCAGGTTTTGTGCTCTCCTGCTGCCCCTGTAGCAGGTGCTTCCTTACGTGCCCTTGGCTCAGGGAATGCTCCTGCCTCCCACCCCTGTCCTGTGCAGCACTTCCAGCCTGACATTCAAGTTGCTTCAGGAGTTCTTAATTTCTCCTGCAGCTCCAAGAAAGCATTTGTTCCTGTTTTTTTGGTTGGGAGGTGTCTGCTCTTGGATGACATCTTCCCATGCCCCAAGTGTGTGTTCAGTGCCTCATCTTCCCAGCCCTGTGTGAGTTCCCTGGGACCTAGATGTGCTTGCCTTATTTACAACACTGAACCCTTAGTGCTTTTTTCTCTGTGCCAGACACCCAGAGTAGGCAAGCTTTTGGGCTCCCTCTGCTTTCTGAAGCTTCCTGACAGGATCCCATCTCAACACAGACAGGTTTTCTGCCTTAGTTTTTCAGGGGCTGTCATTCCATGTCTCTAAACTGTTCCACTTTGGCTCTAAATGGAGCTCCCTTTAAGACAGAGGCAAAACAATCTGTAGTAACTCTGATAATATGGGGTCTTGGGCCATCTCACTGCCTACCAGCCTGCAATGTTTCCTTATGTAACAAAAGTGTAAGATGGACTCAGACACAGAAAAGCAAATTAGGATGTGAAAAAACAGTGAGAATACATAGAAATTATCAGTTTCATTTTGTCCTACTATCAAAGCAAATTAAAACATTTTCCTGAAATAAGCAAAGACTTTTACACAGCCAAATTTCAATGTATTCTTACTTGATGGAAGAGAAACAAAGATTGCTTTGGTTTGCTTGTTCTGAAACACAGTGAATAAATGGAAGCAGCAGAGTTTATAACATTGGACATTGACATTTGGAGGGACAGGGGACATAAGGCATGTTAAATCTGGACGTACCCTACAAATCTGGACATACCCTACAATGACTTCTAAGACCCTAGGCCCCACTAGTTTGTCTTTTTATACTGAAAATAAGTATGTTAGTGACAGCTAAAATCTAAACATGAGATATCAGAGCTCAAGTCTTCATGAGTGTCAGGGAGATGTATTCAAGAAATAGGTCATAAATGCAGCTTATTTTATTTCTAAGAAAATAGGAACAAAAGAACTGCCACACTGACTGTTTGAAATGTCTGTTGAAGAAGGCAGGAATAGACTGATTTATCAGCCAGTGGTGGCAACTCCTGTGGCCTGGACCACAGCAAGTAGATGGCCTTAGACAAAGCTGTCCTTTAGCCAGAGCTGTGCCAAAACAAAAATGGCAGAAGAATAAAAAACATTTCTGAAGCTCTCTTCTAGACACATCCAAACTCAAGGATCCTAAGGCATTAATACAATCTTTGATTATCCTGTCAAGGACCATGCAATTTGTGTAAGACTTCCGCAAATTTCCATGACAAGACCCAGCTCCATCTCACATTCCCCTGCAGTTTCAGTGTTTGAGATCTTATGTTCCATGTTGATGGAACATGGATGTGTTGATGACTGGCCTGTCCAGCTCTGCCTGGTGCCTCAGGTCCCAGAGGGGTAAGAGGTACTGCAGAGGGGGTGCTGCTGCTGGAGAATGTATTCCCAGCACACACCAACCACAGGACCTCTCCTAAACAGCAAACTCCCTTCAGTGCCTCTGAAAGCTGCAGCCCTCTTGCTCTCAGCCCATCATATGGAATGATGAATTTAAAGACAAGTCTTGCAGGTGATTGTGTGGATGGGGACACTTCCTTATGCCCCCCTACAGTCTGGACATCTGTCCCTGCACAGGCCTTCATCCCCCCAGGAGGGAGCCTGAGACCCAGTAACCTGAAAGGCCAAACTATATTTAAATGCATGAATTAAGAGAGTTTGATAGCTTTTTTCTCTCTTGCATTTACCTGCAGGGCTTTCAAAGTCTCTGTTTTAGGAATTTAAGGCAGCGTGAGTTTTAGAAAGCAGATCTGAAACCCAACCAGTGCATACAGACTACTGAATGTAATTAAAACAGCTTGGAAGACACAATATTAATTGCAGAAGTGAAATGTATTTGGTGCAAATGAGGTTTCTCCACTCTCAGAATCGATATCATAGCCCCAGCCTTCTGTCACTAACAATTACTGGAAGAAAAAGAAGTGTTGACAAAATTATAAGATAGCTCAATTTCTGTTTCTTCCTGCTGCTGAGAATATCAGGAGGTGGGGCTGTGGCCACAAAGTACTGATCTATTCAACTGTAACATTTCATTTTAGTCATTTTAAAGGTAAGCCTGATGCACAGATGACCCAAACCCTCCTCTATGAAACCACTTAGAAATTGTGAGATTGCTTTCAAAAAGAGCAGCTTGCTTTCATTTTTTTCTCCTAGAAGCAAGCTTGCAGCTGTAGGAAAGTCAACATGGCTCTCAGGCATCCTCTCCATTTCTTGAAGCTAAGAGTAGGAAACTCATGCCTCATTCTGTCCCTCAAGCCCATGTGCAATGGCTCAACATACTTTTCTCAAAGAAAAAGAGCAACTCACTGTGTAGTGCTTAATTTAAGTAAAATTAGTAATAAATACAAAAGGATCCTTCAAGTTTCTATTTTTGGATGAATACACTGACATGTATCATCTTTTACTAGTAACTTCTGTCTTCTCTGTGCAAATTTGCATTGAATGCTAGCAAATTTACATTTAATATGCACCCCCCTATGAAGACAGGCTGATCAAGTTGAGGCTGTTCAGAATGGAGATGAGAAAGTTGTGTAAGGACCTCATAGCAGCCTCCCAGAATCTGCAGGGGCCCCCAGGAAAGCTGGAGAGGGCTCTTCCTCAGGAGCTGTGATAGGACAAGGGGCAATGGCTTCCACAGAAAGACAGTAGGCTTATATTAGATACTGGGAATAAATTCTTTACTGTGAGGGTGGTGAGGCACTAGAACAGGTTGCCCAGAGAAGCTGCAGACTCCCCAGACCTTGAAGCATTCGGGGTCAGGTTGGATACAGCTCTGAGCAACCTGGTCTGGTGAGAGGTGCCATTGCCCCCAGCCAGGGGATTGGAACAAGACATCTTTAAGATTCCTTCCAGCCCATCCCATGATTGTATGATTCTGTCTTGCTTTTACTTTACTAGGGTATTTAGTTAAAAGCATACCTGTGAAGGAAAGCTCTTCCAAATGAAGGAAATTAATAATATATTTAGAGAGAAAATGGCAGCCAGGTGAGAAGCCTGTGGAAGCAAGTCTCTGTTTTTTAGCTACTGTTTCTAGACTTTCCAAAGACTATCCTCAAAAGCTGCTGGGGTGCTTGTTGGATTTAACTGAATGGATGAAATGAAAATGAAATCATGGGGTACTAAAAGACGGTACTGTGGCCACCTCTCAAAACCACTTCTCACTTCTTTAGGTGAAAAGGTTTTCAGTCATGCTTTTCATCCACTGACACAGACACCACACAGACCCAGCTTGTTCCTGCTGGCCAGATTGCCTTTGTAGGCTGACTCCATCCCATGATGTAGCTGGTCTGCAAAGCTGGAATGCTGAAATCTGCAGCTCTGAGTGAGCTCCTGAATCAAGAACCACATGCCAGTGACACCACCTAATCACTCAGAAGATCTCCTGTAGCTGACTGAATATGAGTTCATTTGCCTTAGGACATTTCATCTAGTGACTGAGTTACAGCATGGTATTATTCAGACCATATAGGTAACCTTACTACACTAATTAAATTAGTTCAAAATATTTGTGTAATTACTAAAGCATGAAACTGGCCAGTGCTGTCTGTGTTAGCACAGCCTGCTATATGATCTGAGCTTTGAACTGTATTTTATCCACTATAGCTCAAACATGCAGGGACTGAGCTTTCACATTTTTCTCCCAGAAGGCTGAAAAGGGCATTTGCACAGGGACCAGAAGTTTTAATTTAATTTAAAAAATAAAAATGTGGTGGTTTTTTGCTGTTGTTGTTTGTTTGTTTGGGTTTGTTGTTTGTTTGTGGTTTTTTTTTTCCTGTGGATGACAAGTTGGTGACAGATCAAATTCTTCCTTTCCAAAAGGGATGCCTCTGTTGAAATCCACAGGAATGGCACTGCTGGTGTTTGAGCCAAGTTCAGCACCTGCATCACCCACCTCCTGTGGATAGAGACTTGAGCAGGGTCACCCCCAAGGTCCAGCTGAGGGAAAAGCTGACAAAGCCCTGACCCAGGCGCTGCTGTAAACCCCAGCCTGCTATGACCTTCCTTCCTTCCCTCCCTCCCTCCTTCCTTCCCCCTTGAGGCCTCACAGCAAGGGAGTCGCTGGAAAGGCTGAAATCCTGGAGAATGACGCCCTCTGCAGCTCTCTCCCTGTTTTATTTGGCATCTGCAACTCGCTCCGTTTCATTTGGCATCTGCAAGAGAAATGTCTTGTTTGGGTTTTTTTTTTTTTTTTTTTTTTTTTTTTTTTTTTTTTTTTTTTTTTTTTTGGAAATACTTGCCACTGTAGCTCTGAAAAAATCAGTGTATCTTTCTACACTCGGGAGAAAAGGAGTTTCCCTGATCCTCTTTGCCCAAAGACTTCCTTTAAAATCAATGCTTCTGGCAAGTGATACATACCTGTTGCTTTTCATTATGTCAGCAAAACCTGTAGTGTGTTTAATAATATTCTTAGTGATAGAGACTGGAGTCGGGAACTAGAGCTTTTTTTTTTTAATTTTGACATGTTTTCTTATGTCAACAAAAATCCTGTAACTATTTTATCTTGATATTTTGTTCCTTATTTTCATGCTGAATCTCAGTACCAGGAGGTCATTAAGTATAGGCTTCTGTTTGATTTTCCAAAACAGAAAAGTATGAGAACTGTAATTTAATTTCATCATCGATTTCAAAAATATTTCTTTTGAACCTTGTTTTTTCCCTAAGTCAGTGATACCAGGCTAGATCAAATGTGCTCCAGTGAGCAGGGTGTGGAGAAATGAGCCAAAATGAATCATTTCCTACATAAGCAATTTTTTGTGTGTCTAGACACCTGATAACTCATCTAAAGCCCATCTTTGTTAGCTGGTTATTCTCCAGTGTTCTCAGAACTTTTCTATAAGCCTTAAAATCTTTCATCCTGTGTGGTTTTTTTTGAAAATCTTAAAGGGAAAAAGCTCTCTCCCTAATTTTTAATTTTATAATTAAATTCTGGACATGATTCTAAGTATCTCAGCACATGCAAGTTTGACAGTGGGCTCAGAATCACATTTACTCATTTAATTCTGTGAGCAGACAGTTGGGTACATTCAATCTATGAAGGTATAAGCTGATAATATACTCTCAAAAGCTGTTGATGATAAGGATTCACCTGCTGACATATCTTTTATGACCTTGGTATCAGCAAGTTGTTTTAAATGAATGTTTATGATGTACACAAGAAGTGTTACAGACATATGGGCTCTACACAAAATGGTATCTTCAAGTGGTTCAGGTTTGGCTTCTCTGTGCTCCACTGATTCCAAGAGAAACTGAATGGAGTCAGCACAGGACTCCTCTGCTCACCCTCTGTCCTGTCCAGCTCCTTCCCACCACTGGGCAGGAACAGAAACAATGCTATTTTGAGAAACTGGGACAGAAAGAGGAGCTACTGTGCTCCATGCCAGGAAAAACCAGTTAATTAGAAAGGGGGGTTTATAATCACTTTGTAAATAACGTAGCAAACTGAGAAAGTGTTTATAAATTGGTTTCAGCTTAAGTAGATAAACAAATTTTCTCCATGCTGGAGGGGATTAAATGTACACTTGCAATAATGGAGATTAATACATCCCACAGGAAATCTATAGGATATACACAGATGAACTGGGAGGCCAAAATGACAAAATTGCAGATCTTGCTGTGTTTGTCTGGCATCAAAAACCACTCTGTCCCAACCTCTCATGGCTGGCATCACCTTCAGGACTGAAGTAAGTATGTAGTGGGCACTGATATGAGAAGAGGGACACTGTCTACTTAAGGCCATATTGTTATGAAGATATTTCTTTTTTAAGATTTCCACAGGTGGATTTTTGCAGCTAGATTGTATTGCCAACTGAATCTGGTTGCCTTAAGATCAGTAAATAGAAAAATTGTTGCTTTAGTCTTTATGTTTAATGTTTAGTACACAAAACATGGAGGAAAACATCTTATTAGAGTCAACTTGATACAGTATTTCTCATGTCTTGGAGAAATAGGAGCAGTAGAAAAAGTACTTTAGAAAACTTATGAAATATACAGATCCCTAGAACCTTTCAGATTTACATAAAATTGAGGCCACGTCTTCACCGATCACAGATCATTCCTACAAGTATTCAAAAATGGTACAAAAACCATGGGAAATTAAGTGTGGATTTGTTTACATTTCTTTTCTTTTATTTTTCCTTTTTTTTTTCTTTTGTTTTTAATACAACAAAACCCTAATTTGCACTCAGAATATACAGTCAGCAAACAAACCTTAAATCTAAATGACAAAAATATTTTCCAGCACAGTTTTAGGATTATTCAAACTGGGGAAACTGTGCAATTTATAAACCAGTGGGATTTGCAAAGGAAAAGCACCAAAGAAAACTTGGGTAAAGTTTGAGGGTGGGAAAGCAATGACAGCATATCCAGGCTCCAGCCCCTGCACAGTGTTACATTTCTGATTAATTCAAATATTTCTGCTAATGCATTCATGGCTAATTAATCTGAAAATGGTCAGAGTTCAGTGGTTGTTGTTAGACTTTGTGGTGTGGATTTGCTCATGCCTCTGAACCATGGTGTTTTCTGTCTGACACTGCTCCCAGCAGCTCTCAGTAAAGACAGCACAAAAGCTCAAGTCTGTACAGACTGGGCTCCAGCAGCAAAGACACAGCTGCTGGGAGAAAGGAGCACAGATTCTGCTCTGTAGGATCTCTTGCAACAGTCAAGAACCCGAGGATTTTCTCAGATTTTGTTCCTGCTAGCCTACTGGGGTAGGGTAGCAGGAACAAAATCTCTAGGGGTCCTGATTATGTGTAATGTGTTAAAGGATCTTTGAACATAATGGTTAATTAACAAAGAAGACAATAACTTGGAAAAAAACCATCAATTTTCTTTTTGTGTATATAAAAAAGGAGATTTTTAGGGGAGCTAATCAGAGACTCTTTCTCCTCTGTGCGATACCATGACATATACAGAATTAAACCTGTATATTGCTTGTCCATGGATATTAAATTTCAACAGTTCATAAAGTTGGGGGAAGATGACTGCCATCTTCCCTCTACACACACATTCTCTTTTTCACTGACAGGTTAATCTATTCACCCAAATAATATCTGCCTTTGTCATTTTGTTTTTTGTTTCTCTGCAGTGCCTCTCTTTTTGCATGGCAACTGTGTCTGTGACAGAGCAGGAGAGCTCCAAAGGATGAACTCCCTGGTCAGCACCTCACACCTCCAGCTTGCTGCCTTTGCTCTGGGCACGATAGGCTGGATCCTGTGCACCGTTTCCATGGGAATTGTGGAATGGAGAGTGTGGCATGTGGACAACACCACTGTCATCTCCTCTGGCATTGCCTGGGTGGGGATTTGGAAAGTCTGCTTCATCAGTTACCTTTACGTCTCACCTGGCTATAGAGAACAGTTTTGCCATAAATTCAGTGGCTATGACTCCTTTATCCCCCATGAAATTTATGCTGCTCAGGGTCTCCTGCTGATTGCCATGTTCATGGGCTTGCTGGGACTGGCTGCTACAATATTTGCTCTGAGAAATGTGTATATGGGAGTCACTCACAAAACTCTCATTGCCCCGTTCTTCTTGGTGGGTGGCTTCTTCTACATATTTGCTGGTCTGTGTGTCCTGATTCCCGTGAGCTGGAATTTCTATTCTGTAACTCACAACCAGAGCATAGCTTTTCCTCCTTCTTACTACATGCCCTCCAGTCCAGCGGCACAGGAAGCTGGTGCTGCCATTCCTGTTGGGATTGTGGCTGTCATCCTCCTGCTGCTAAGTGGGACATTTTCTCTTTCATACAGATTTCCCATGACCACAAACACTATCACGAAATCCTGACAGGACAAATACCTCCATGCTATTTCAGAACAAGAGCATAGTTAAGAGATAAGGACAGCAACATGAGTAGTTGTGAAGTTAAGGAACTGCAGAATTAAATTTTATTTTATAGTAGCCATGCTGTTTTCTTATATTAACCAGTTGAGTCACCATCTTTGTACTCATCTATTAGCAGAGGTTTGTCTTTGAGATAACTGCTGTTGAGCAGCAAACGTGATTAAATTTTGCCAGTTGTCCTCTTTTGTATATAGAAACATTATTGATTAATTTATTTTTTTTGGTGTAAAATATTTACCATGCCCAAAGAGCTGATTTTGAATGAACTGTCCTGTAAGAAAAATGTGAAGTAACATGTATTAAATGTGAATTTCTTTCCTTGTCAATACTAAGCTCTTTTGTTGTTTATTTAGTTACATCTGTAGCAAAGTATGTTTCGTGACAAGTCAAGACTTTGAAAACCAATAATATGATTGTCATCATGGTTGTGTCAATGACTCTTCCATGGATTGTCTTACAAATGTCTTGCCAGTTTCTCCTCTTCCTTTAGGGCACATAAAGAGCCATTCCTTTATTGCTTCTGTTTTTCTTTCAAGCTATTTGCATTTTATGTTGCAACATGTTTGCCTGTGGGGAAGGTGCGCTCTTTAGTTCCTAACTGAGGCAGAGCCAAAAAGTCTGCAAGTGTTTGCTTCTTCATCGGACACTTCACTGAATCCAAATGCATTGCAAAAGATGGAAATAACTTGTACAAGTTATTACAAAACTAATGTCAAAATCAGTGCTCTCAGTAACCAGGAGTACTCAGTGCAACTTTCAGGGTATGATTCATCTGATGTAGAAATCTATATCCAAACCAGTCACTTCAGGTTCTGTTCATAATCAATGTAGAGACAAAGAATGCCTTTTTCCAAGATGCCTAGAATGACTGAGAGATTACATGCTCCCTGAAAACCTTTTTCTCTTAATTCACTGTAATGGCCACAGTTGCTAACTGTGGCACATGTAACCAAACTTCACCTAAGAAAAAAAGAAAGAGACATATCCCAAATACTGCAGTAAGGACAATTAGAAAAAAAAAAAAAAGTTTTGAGATTGGGAGGAATGAGCCAACAGTGTTGACAAACAGATGATCTTTTGAAAGAGGTCTTTAAAATGTTATTACATTTTTAAAGAAATGCTACAGAAATCTAAGTAATTTAATTTTACTCTTTTAATTGTCCTCCATTTTTTAAAATGCTCATAGATTCAGAGAAAGAAGAAAATAGAAAATAAATTTTTTAAAAAATGTAATATTTTTTGGACATTGGAAGACAAGGCAAAATGCTAACAAACCAGGACATCTTGCTGGTGGCTGTTACTAGCCTAGCTTGTTCTAGCAATCTAATTCTTCCTATACATCTTCCCCTGGGCTTGACTTTGCTGTACTGTCTGACAATATAGAAACTCCACAGCACCTTCATTTCCTCTCCAGTCACTTCTGAAACACCAGTTTATCTCATCATTGGTAATTTTTTCATTGCTGCAAGAATCTATCTTTTGACTGTTTATGATGCTGTAAAGCACTTACAAGTGGTGTTTCAATGAAGGCAGTTTAATAGCTTGTTTCTTATATATTGTTTCCAGTTTGGTTTCTAAAGTACATTCTTTACAATACTGGTAGGTTTCAGTTTTAAAGGTACAAATCGATAGTACTGTCAGTAGTACTGCCATCTCTTCCCTTGGGACCTACAATAATGTTAGATTATATCATATTATAGTTGTAAGGAAAAAAAGAAATCTATCCATATGTTTATACCACTTGTAAACTTATTACAGTAGTAAACTCCCAATATTCCCTGTCAGGAAATTACAACTTTAAGAGAAAATTACTGATTCTTCAATTCTTTTTGAGTTAATGTATGCACAGAAATGTCAGCAACCTCAACTGTATTTGTTAACTATATTCACTAAATCATTGGGTTCATTTGGCTAAAGAAAAAGGAACAAACACCATCAGGAACATGCCAGGTTTCTGTGTTGCTGGCACTGCTGTTTCCACTGGGAATTATATTCATCTGTACTGATGCATGGCTATGAAACACTGGTTGTGTGTCAAACACGACTAGATGGTGAGGAAATTGCTCAGCTAAACACTGGAATAGATTACCTAAGAAGATATAAGGATTTTAAAATAAAATTTTGTCAAAAAAATAGTTTAGGCAAATAGTGCCAGGAAGACTGTAGGTATGAGTGAGCCCACCTCAGGACAGAGGGCTTATCTAGATGGTACTCTTGGCATCCTTTCCCAGTCCCTCAATAGTCACATGATCTAGATTCTATGTGGATATATGGTAAAATATAATCTATGTTCAAATACTAGTCTGTATTAAAACTCCAAGTCCTTCTCTGAAGAAAAGATAGGAAAAAAAACTTACAGAATCATGGAATCATTTAGGTTGGAAAAGACCTCTGAAATAATCGAGAGCAACCTTTGGTCATCGCTTTGTCAACTAGACCATGACACTGAGTGCTGTGTCCAGCTGTTCCCTGAACACCTCCAAGGATGGTGACTCCACCATCTCCCTGAGCAGCCCATTCCAATGCCTGACAACCCTTTCAGTGAAGAATTTCCTCCTGAGGACCAGCCTGATCTTCCCCCGGCACAGCTTGAGGCCGTTTCCTCTTGTCCTGTCACTGGTTGCCTGTGACAAGAGACTGGCCCACCTGACTACACTGTCTTTTAAGGGAGCTGTAAAGAGGGATCAGGTCACCCATGAGCCTCATTTCTCTGGGCTAATCTTAGCTCATAACAAAGGAGAGGCAAAACTTCCATTGATTTCAATGCATTGAGCCTGTCTGACCTTGATCCATCAGGGCAGTGTGATTCATTAAAATTTAGTGAATGTTTCTATTCATTACAATTTTGATACTGGAGGAAAGTAGAGCCTCTGTGCTTCTCCTTCACCAGCAAGGTGGCATCGTTTCTTTGTGTATAGTTCCATGACACATTTGTTTTAGATTTGAGAAGCTAAGTTACCTTTCAGTAGGTCTCTTTGTTACCATGTCAGTTGTGCTTATATAGGTCCTTTTACAGGTTGTCTGTAAAATCAAGCAGCTGAAAAGGTTTTGGTTTAAAACTCAAAAATGCAAAATTATTTTGGAAGACTATTTTTAACCTAGACTGCTTTAGAGACCTACTCAATAGCCTGACCCCACACTCATTTGTAGCAGCACAATTGAGGACAGGCAGGAAGCTGTAATGCAGGCAGAAGTCAGTGGCCAGGGCTGTGAGGTAGGGAGATAAGGGGCAAAAACCTCCTAAGCAAATTTCACCACAGACTAGATCGTATCACGAAGCTCTGTCTCCAGCTTCAGTGCAAACTGGGACCTGCTCCCTCCCCAGTGACAGCACCGCTCGCCTTGTGGGCCCCACCCTGTCTAGGAATGTCTCCACACTGGCCTCAGTCTACACACCAACCAGTCTCGCTTTATTTTTTTCTGAGTTGACAATAAACAAGTACCTTGTGACTCACTCACATGCCTGAATTCACTGCTGGGGGAATAATCTGAATACCAAGACCCCCTTTGAGTTCTGCTGGGTGATAATGATGAGGTCCCATCTTTGACCTCCATAACATACTCCTTGGCATTAATCCACCACAGGATGCATTTTCTTAATCTTACTTACATGTACCATCTACTTCACTTGTCCATTCATGGCCACAGACCAAAAAATATATGAATATACTTTTAATATTCCTCTAGGATGGATGATCAAATAGAGAATGGAGCTGAACAGTGCCTAAAAGAAACAGCCCCACATCACAAAGCCTGCTGAGTTTTTCCCCCCATATGAATATGCAATTCAGGACAACTGTCATTTGTGTTCAGGCAAAGGAAGCAGGATGAACTGGAGACATTGTAGTGCAGAGTAGGTCATCAAATTAGTCAGGTAAACAAATTTTTTATTTGAGTCAGCAGTTCTACAGAGAAGACAGTCTCAGTTGCAGATTTAGCTGATTAAAAACAATGTTAGGCTCAGAAAAAAATGTCTTTGTTGTCACATGGCTTATGGTACATTACAATGATGAGAAGAAGGGTGTTTTCACGGATATTTTTAGACCTTCGACCATTTTCCCCTTAGAATGGAAAAACTGAAATGTCACAGCCAATTTCCTCCTCTTTGGGCCATGAAATACTTTAGGACAAAGAGGTTTTACTTAAAAAAATGTAAGTCTGGCTGGCATAGTGTTAATGGCAAATTGTTTTCTTAAAATAGGAAACCAATGTACATTCCCAGAAGAGACATGTTCTCTGTGAAAAATATACCTTTTTTCAAAACTGAACTGGGATTCCTTTCATTCTTGCCAGCATCTGTATTGTCAAATCCAGTATCAGCTCATAAAAACGTATTTTTCAACTGATCTATTTCCCTTTCCACTGCTCAGATAATTTACTGTTTCCCTTGCTTGAGAGGGTTCAATAATTAGCGGGGTGGTTTAGAGTGTGCTGGCTCTTAATTACTGCGTCAAAACCAACTGCATGCCAAACAAGAAAGCATAAGTGAATCTCATCTCAGAATTATAAACTAAATAAATACTGGCTTAAAATTGGGAATGGTGTACAGCATGCAGTGTTAATATGCAGTTCACAGTATGTCACATCACTGCCTTCCTCTTAATACCCAGTAGCTATGCCTGGCTAAAAAAAAGGTCTTGGGGGAATTTGAAATCACTTAAAGTCACATCCCTAGTGATTTATCCATATAATGCTGTGGCCATCCACTTACTTGGCTTTCAAAAGTTCTGCTGAAAAGCTTCATTGGTCTGCAATGAAAAAGCTTCATTGGTCATGCAACTTTTCAAAATAATTGATTGTGACCTCACATCTGAGCTTTAGTATTCCAAGTATGTGTAAGATCTGACACATAATTTTTCCTTATGACAGTTACCCATTTGTAAAATAAAGATAGTAGCAACTCACAAAAAGGTATGATAATGAATACATTTAAGTATAATGATTAGTATGATGGAAGCCACAGAAAGTATCACAATAGATCTGCTGAACCACTGGTTTGTGTTCATACTCTGAAGCCAGACTCAGGGATACAGGGGTCCCCTGGTGTGTGATGCTGCCTTGCTGTTACCAACCGAACAGAGAAGGGGAATGGTGTCATGCAAGGCAAAGGGGGAAAAACTGGGACAGCATGGGAAAAGAAGGAAGAAAGAGAGAGAATGAATGGGGAAAAGAGGCAGATTGTAGGATGCTATTAAAAAAAAAAAAGTGTTGATTGACATCATGATTATAAATATTTGACTAACAAGTGATTTTGTCAAATCTGGGAAAAAAGGATAAACAAAAAAGAAGGAAGCATGTTTCAGAGAGAAGCCAAAATGAACAACAAAAAAAGTCACATGAAAAGGGAGGAAGATGATACAGAAGGCAACACTGCAAAACAGCAGAGAGGGGTCCACCATGCCCACATCTAACCACAGCAGCTTCGGCAGAGTCTTCCTTGAGGGAAATTAGATGGGAACTACATCCTTTGCAGCACTGTGGACATTAGGGACTGCACTGACGGACTGCCACAGCAACCAAGTATGCTGAACCCCACTCTGCTGCCCAGGCCAGGAAGTGAAATCATTTGCTGTACTTCCCTCTACCCTTCCATGTATCCATCCTGGATGTGCTTGCCTATGGCAGGGCTGTGGCAGTTGTCAGAGGTGTCTGCACCATGCCCTGTCTGGTACCACCCTCAGCAGGTCGGCATGAGGTAAGCTGGGCTGGATGCTGGGTGTCACCTCCCATGCAGCACGGCTTAGCAGGGACAGCTCTGTCATCTCCTCCAGCACTGCTCAGTGGGAACTGGGAAACTTGAATGGCCACTACAGAGTCTCCAGGGACTTTTCAACAAAGGTCTACCATAGAGTTAAGACCAGTGAAGATTTTACCCCCTGGAAACCCTGGTTGTTCAGAAGGTTTCAATTCTGGGAGCACTAGGAATGACCTACAATCTTTCTTCTATGAAATAGTTATAAGGGCTGTGCTCAAAATCCACATATCAGCTTTTTCCTAGCTGGGGGGATGTGGAAAATTATCACTGGCCTATGTGTGTTAATTCCTGAGAGCTACAGTTTCTGGTCTGCAGTGTGAGCCGCGGTGTCTCATTTCCCCCTCTGCCCACGCCAGCCTGGGGCGCAGGAAGCCGCTGCAGCCGCTCCTACCGGCATCCCTTGTCCTGCCGCTCGCAGTGGGACCTTTCCTTTGAACATAAACATGCCATTGTGCTGGATGCCAAGGCTCCTCCTGACAAAACAGGCCTCAGATGCCTGCGAGAAATGTGAGGCAGGGCTAGAGCATAAACATAGCAAAGCAGTGACTTCATCTGCCCAAGGAGCTCTCTGGGTTCAGCTGTGACTCTTCAGTGACATTCATCCATTGCTGTCAGTTCATTCAAGGGAATGGAAATACACTATGTGACTAATTATTTTCAGCCAAATAATTATTTTTACTAGCTAACTTTGAAACGCTGCTATGTTTCATATGGGGACCTGAGCTCACTTCAGCGTTGCTGCCGAGTGCTATTTCTAAAGTGACCTTTGCATAGGTCGGACTTTTGTTTTTCAGAGATATCTAAATTCAGTGTTCATTTAATTGAATTTTTCCTGCTGCAATACAATTCTGCATCAATGATTCCTTTACCAAAAAGACACCTAAATGATGCTTTTTAAATAACATTGTTTTAGAACTAAACCACACTATTTAGCACAGAGATCATGGCCTACATTACAAACAGTCAAGTATAGATTTAAATATTTTAACATATGCTAGGAAAAAAATGGGACTGTGGAAGTCACTTTTTAATGTAAGGGTTTCAAACTAACTGGTATGATATCCCTCTGGCGGGAATGCACTGAGCACATGCCAGTTCATCCCATCTTTCTGTGAGCCCACACCATGAAAGCACACCCCATGAGCCTACCAATGGGATTAGTCGCAAGAGCCTTAATACTTTATCTTCTTTCTACTATTTCTCAGAAATGTTTGTATCCACCAGAACATCTCTCTATAAATAGTTTCATTTCCAGTGATAACCCACAAATTCTGAGACCTACATTTTGCAGCTGTAAATAGTAAACATTGCTAATAGTCCAGAATTCCCAAATGATCCTGGTAATGTTCAAAACCAATACTGACATGACCAAAACTGGTGGCATCTTCAGTGCTTCCAGGGCCCTTCTAGCTGCCATGCTCAGCCCAGGCCTCAGAACCTGCCGTCATGTGCTGCTCTTTCTTTTGAAATGCTGGTCATCAGTCCACTTGAAGAATGAATTAACACTACCCATATGCTGTGTCAGGAGGAGTTTGGACCACAAACTTCACAAGCTTTGATGTGACCATTTAAGCAGCAGTCTCATAAAGATCATTACTGATGGTCAGAAAAAGTTGCTTCTGAAAAAATTAATTCTTGGTTTTCAGAGGCCCAGAAGTGCTTCAGAAAATTTGTTCTGTAGCAGAAACTTCATATTTGTTGAAGCAAATACAAAGTACTCTGGAGTAGGCATAAGCAAAACTAACCTAAGTTTGAAAAGACAATTCAGGCTTTTAGCCTGAAAAGCGAATCTTACAGGAATCTGATTATGGAAGTCAGAGAGAATTTACAAAAGTATTCAGCATCTTGCAGGATTGCTTTTTAATTTTAGTCTAAAAAGGCTTGAGCTCTGATGGGCAAAACTGCCTAAGGATATACTGTGAAAACTTCTTGGTTTAAACTGAACAAAAAGCTAGGCACTTTGAAGAAAACTATCAGAAGTCCATACCACCTGAATTCTCCATTATTTTATTTGCAAATCATGTTTCTAGAAAATCTGACAAGGAACTCCAATCCTTATTTTAATGTCCACTATGATAACTTTAGAGATCTAAGAATTTTTCTTGTCTAAATCTGGAGATCACACAAGCATATCAGCAGTGAAGGACAAGCCACTGGAAGCATAGTAGGAGAGCAATACTGTACAGAGGAACAATTAAAAAAAAAAAAGTCATGAGGGGTAAAGAAGAAGAAACTTGAGTGAGTCACTGAGGACAAAATGATGAGAGAGGAATCCAGAAGGAAGACAAAAAGAGTAAGTTACACAGAGAGAAGGTGGCTGGCCTGTAATTTCATGGCTGACAGAGAGCCTAGCACTCCAACCTGGAGAGCACAGGACAGGCACATGTGACAGTGAAGAATGCAAGCAACTGCAGATTTATAAAACATGCATAAAATATATTTTTTAGTACACCGGAGCCTTGGCAATTCCTGTCCTCATATTAGTATTCATCTGCCTAAGCCTTTCTCAGGAGTTAACTTTTGGAATTAAAGGGATTTGTAAACTGATGGCAAACATCTTATTTCAGATGACCAGCATCATCATCCTGAGAAAGTATATCCATGTACTCCCAACTAATAGCTTTCTCTGGCCACTCACTGCTGATGAATCATGCTGCAATAGGAAGATTTAATCCCAAATCCAGTTTAATCCTTTGTTTACACAAAGTCTTAGAAATCATGCTCAGTTACTGAAAAGCCAGCAGAGGAAGTCCACGTTAACACAGCCTTTTACAAATGCTGTCTCTGATAATTCAGTGTTAACACAAAAAGTCACAATGAAAAAGAGCTCCTTGTCTTTTAAAGCAAAGTACAGTTGATAGACCAGATAGGAGGAGCTTCTGCTTTCAAGCTTTTACTAATCACAAACTTTTTTGTATCAGTCCACTTTGGCAGATTGATATTGGTGACCAAAGTCTGGTTTAGGAACCACAAAAATGCTGTTACCCAGCTCCTGTGGTAAGTGATTTAATCTCTGTGCAATGCTAGACACACAACTGTTGGGAGATGCATTCATGTCTGTAGCACTCAGAAAATTGTTTGCATTGCTCAGACAACACCTGGAAGGCTGAACCAAGGATTGGTGATTTAATTACCACTAAAAGTAAGCAAGTAGCTACAGATACCAGCTTGGTTTTAGGACAGGCTGCCTTTTTGCCAGATCATCACTGGGAAAAAAAATTATCAACTGACATCATAAAATGAAACCAATTAACATTAGTTGGGAAACTGAGTCTTGTCCTGTAATAGTTAAACATAGAAATTAAATATTCCTGAAAACTCTACTAACCTTAGTTCAGCCTTCTTGGAGTAACCACCTGGCCATGGGATTATGGAAAAACAGACCCCAGCACATTATTTGTGATTTCTGTGCTAGTCATTTGAATCATAAAACTTGAAGGAAGTTATCTTGACTGAGAAACTTTCTCCTCACATGAAAGGCATGAAAGAAAGTATTTTTCTTACAACTTAAGCAAAATTGTTAAAAAAGGAAGATGCCTCTTAAAATAATTTGGTCAAGTGTTTTAGACCACAGATGCAATTGCAGGATGGAACACTTGCAATGACCATCCATGACAGATTTCCTTGAAGGAAATCATCATAAAATAGTTTGGCTTGGAAGGGATCTTTAAAACTTGTCTAGTCCAACCCCCCTACAAGAAGCAGGGACATCTTCAATGAGATCAGGTTGCTCACATACCCATCCAACCTGCTCTTGAATGTTTCCAAGGATGGGCATCCACCACCTCCCTAGGCAACCAATTACTGCTTCACCACCTTCAATGTAAAAATCTTCTTCCTTATCTCTAATCTAAATTGATCCTCTTTTAGTTTAAAACCATTACCCCTTGATCTATTACAACAGGCCCTGCTAAATCTGCCTCCTAAATTCTCCATGTTGATGAAGTTAAAGTTTTCCAATTAAATATCTCAACTGAAACCTTAGGATAGTAATTTAAGGATTTTTTTGGAGATGCAGCCCACTAGAGTAAAACAAGCAATAATATGTCACAAGGTTCTACAAGGTTCTGAAATTATTCCTTTGGCTTTCCTGCTGGAGGCCTGGGCTGGGCTAAGGAATGAGATGGTGTCAATCTCAGACAAAAGTCTGGATGCTCACACGTTGGACTCAAAGATCTTGGAGGTCTTTTCCTACACTGGTTATTGAATCATTCTGTGTTAACATCCTCTATTATGTGAATTTTAGAAGCCCAGAAACATTTCATAGCTTTTTTCCCCAGCATAGTGAATGAGAATTAAATTCAGTATTTTTCTTCAATGAGATATTAAAAGAAAACTTACCTGCAGACCCCATGGAAAGAGCAAAATACCACTCAGGGTTAAACGTCTCGAAACTCTGGGGGCGTCCTGTTCCTCTGATCCTTCTGCTTTTAAAGAAATGTGCTCTTGTGATAGAAAATGGTGATTAACACCATCACAGGCATTTTTTAATGGCTGTCACTGCATGTTGAGAGGGGCTGAATCCATTAAAGCTTTGCAGGATACAACGCAGACTTCAGGCCACCCCAAACTCAGGCCTTCCTTTCTGTAAATTCATACTGATGCCAAGCATTCAGTTTTCAGTGAATGTTTAGTTTTCTTCATGGTCAGCATTGCACCTGACAACGATGTGACAACAGCTGATCACCTTCAATTAACAATTTCCTGTCCATCATTTTATCTTGCCTAACTGGAATAGCTTTCCAGGTATTAGGGTGAGGGTTGCATATAGTATTAATGCTTCCTATAGAATGGAAACTGTGGTATACTGAGTTATTACTTTAAGTTCATTTGTGGATATTTCATGGTTCAGACTCTGGAAAGCCCCACATTATTTCAAAGAAATTTTCTAAATTTGTCATTTGTTATATAATCCTCCTGTCTCTACAGGAGTTATTGCCCACCAAGACTGCCCTATGATAGCTGCTGCCATGGAGATAGCAAGGATACTGTTGGACCACTTTGCTCTGTGGGGTATCTCCAGAAAAGACTTTCAAAAATATCTCATTTTACCGAGTGGGAGGAATCCTAACCACCTTTCCTATCAACTGGTTCAATGCCAGTAATCTTGAGTTCCATTACTACTTAAAAATCAAGGCATTTCTTTTTCTCCTGAATTCAAATACTCCTCCAGCCCAGGGACACGTTCCTTCTTGGGCAGCTGGGGATGCTGTTTCTACCTCTTAGTGTCCCACAGTTTGGAAAGCAAAACTTGGTGCATAGATTTTGTTGTGACCATGTCAAGTATTTGAAGGTTTTTAGGTTAGCTGTGATTTCCATGGCTTACCTCATGTATATGTCCACTGTATATGCCACAACTTTGTTTATATTCACCTTTCAGAACGTATGAGGATAAGGAAAAAAAACAAACAAGCAAACAAACAACAAACCTTAGTCTGTCTGGGATTGCCCTAGAATGGTTTTGTGCATTGCTGCTAAGATTCTGCAGCTTCTTTGGGGCTGCCCCGATGGCGTGGGGAAGGGGGCTGCCGAAGAGCGTACAAGGAACCTGACGAGAGATGGGCTCACGGGGCACCCGTGGGGCCTGCAGTGAGAAAACAAAGCTTTCCTGCAAATAGCTACAAACCATGAGTAAGGCTAGTCATCGGGATGTTAAGTCCAGGAAAAAAACAGATATCTCTGGGAGAAAGGCCTATGGAAAGGGAGCAATGTGAAAGCCGGCGGCTCCGGGGGTCCGCAGCACCCTCAGCGTCAGCCGGCTGCTCTCTCGGGCCGAGCGCCGCGATTCGCTCA
Source organism: Urocynchramus pylzowi (assembly GCA_013397555.1). Taxonomy (NCBI): domain Eukaryota; kingdom Metazoa; phylum Chordata; class Aves; order Passeriformes; family Fringillidae; genus Urocynchramus; species Urocynchramus pylzowi. The sequence continues at coordinate 636,162 of VZRH01006484.1, forward strand.
GCGGCTGTGGCGCTGCAACGCCGCAGAGCGCTCTGGCGGAGGTACACGGCCTCTTCCCCGCTCTGGCGGAGGTACACGGCCTCTTCCCCCGCTCTCCTGCCCAGAGAGGTANTCTGAGGGAGCAGCGGCAGCGGGAAGGAACGCCCTCGCCGTGGGCAAAGGAATGGCCGTGTCCGCGGCCGTGTTTGACCTGCTCAGGCCCCACGGAGCAGTACGGCCCCTAAGGGATGGAAAAAACCTTCCTTCGGGTCAGCTGGGAGTGCCGGAGGGAGGCTGGCCAGGCAGGCGCGCTGCCCTCGGGCACCCGGAGGCGGAGCTGCGCCTGCTGAGGGGCTGCGAGCTGCCTGCTGCAGAGGGTCCGAGCTCCAGCCGCTCTGCTCGGGGATTGCCGCTCGCCGCTGCCCACAAACACACGGGGAGACCAGAGTCCGTCCGGACAGAGGTTTTAAGGTGATTTATTTTCACCACACCCCCACAAACCCATGAGGAGACAAGGCCGGGCAGCACGTGAGGGTGCATCACTGAGGTGTCCAGGAAGAGGCTTTCGGCAATCACAGAATGGGTTTGGATTGGAAGGGACCTTGAAGATCCTCTAGTTCAAACACCCTGCCGCAGACAGAAACACCTTTGACCAGACCAGGTTCCTTGGAGCACCATGCAACCTGGCCTTGAACACTGGCAGGAATAGGGAATCCTCAGCTCTTCTTGGCAACCTCTTCCAGTGCCTCACCAGCCTCACAGTAAAGAATTTCCTCCTCATACCTAAGCTAAACGTACTCTCAGTTTGAAGCCATTCCCCCTTGTTCTGTCACTACACGATCTTGTAAATTGACTTTCCATCTTTCTTGTGGGCTCCCTTCAGAAGAGGCTCCTGAAAGATCCCTTCTCTTCTACAAAGTGAACAAGCCCAGTTCCTTCAGGCTTTCCTTGTAGGAGGAAAATCCCTATAATCTGCTCAGTGGCCCTTCTCTGGACTTGCCCTAAGAGGTCCATGTCCTTCCTGTGCTGGGGACCCCAGACCTGGATTCATTTCTCATAAGACGTTTGACCAAGGTGCTGGAAAGCTGGTTTTACTGCCTACATCCCTTCAGCCCTTTTTCTCAAAGTTCCAATAATTTAAATATTGGGTTAATAATTTAAATATTTGTGGAGGGTTGTTTTTTTTTTTCCTGACATATTTTATCCTATTCCACTCACTTTGAAGTTCTAGCACTTCTAGAAAGTCAGTTTCAGAAATTCATCTGACTTCATTTATACCAGGCTGAGACGATGCAGGATTTGAACCATGATGCACGAGCGAGAGGCCTCCTTGGGTGCTTGCTCTGTTCCCACACTGCTATTCCAAAGGATGTTAGTGTCACTTGGAAAACCCATATTCCCATGTTGCACGAGATGGTATTGCTGTGTGTGTATCACAGGGCAGAATTACTCATAACACTTCCAGGCTTCTACTCTGTTACACTGAGAACTGAGCTTAGAGGTGTGGGCCTAACTAAATTATACTACTGTGGCAAAATAATTATGATTATTGTGAAAGACTTTTTTTCTTTTTCAGTTTTTATGGAAGACACTCTTTGTCTTCTGAATACCTCATTTCTCTAACGCCAGAGAGGTTTTTCTCCTTTCTCTCTTTAATTTTCCTGGTGCTTGACATTGTTTGGTAATTTCCCTTCAACAGCACTTTCACATCTCCAACAGTTCAGGAGATCAGATATTACAAAAACTGTGTTCTGAGAAACACTGTGTATCACATGCCAAACTCTTGTGAATGTTTCAGGTTGTTCACATTTTAATCTGTCTGATGAAGTTAATCTGGAGGAGGGCCTGGACAGGCAGTGATGAGATGTTTGGATTCAGTTTCAACACAAACCATCAAATGACATCTCTTATGCCAGTAAAAGGAAACCAACTTCAGGGGCCTTCTGGTAAAGACTTCCTTCCTTTGGAGAATTTATAGAAAGGAAACAAAATAAACCTAACCTTTTATTTAAAAATAACTTGTGGTTCTCTCACAGACACAACTAAAAACAGCCTTGACCAGGTAGGAAACACCTGATTTTTAATATCCTCTCTAATTTTAAATCTATCATTAAGGTATGTGGCTAGCAGAGTATAAAATCCACTTTAAGCTTTATGATAAACATTCAGAAGGATTTATATAATTAGATATTAGAGAACTAAGATAACAAGATGGTGCAAAAATCTTACAGCTATCAAAGACAGCTAATAAGTTGCACTTTGCTTTGCCATTTAAACACATACTATTTGAGCTGGTGTCATTCCACACTGATTTAAGGAAGCTGGGAGAGGGGGCTAGCTGCACAGTTCACTGTACTCAGATAGTTTGGAATGGGATTTTTCAAAACATTCATGGGTAATTGATCCTCAATTGCTTTTGACCAGAAGCTTTCCTTTTTCTTGGACTGCAAGGCAGTATTGGGCACCTAAATATGTAAGTTACCTTCCACTCCAGCTTTCAGGATTTTATCTAAATGAAAAAATAAAAATTCAGGTGGGGTGGAAAAGAAAAACTCTTTAGCAGGTAACATTAATAGGTAATCCTTAAGACAGAAAGCAAAAACTAGATGTGCAAAAATTATTCTGCCCTAAAAATGAGTGGTGCTACACCTACTTTAAATGCCAGAACAGCTCTCATTTGGAGCAGCACTACCCATAAATTGGCTTTCTCATAAATAACTACAAAGCTGGAAAAAAAATGCAACCCTGTGCAGCAAGAGGGAGTGTTTGCATTTACACAGATATGTGTTGTGCCCTGACTAGTAGCATAAACATTTTTTCTGGCTGAAAATTTTCATGCTTGGTTTGGGTTCCAAAAAAAGAGATGGAAATGGAAAGAAGAAACTTAAAGTAACATGAATTCTGGGAAAAGATTTTAGATCTATACATAGGCAGATTTCAGTAAGTATAATTATATGAAAGATGACAAAACACATAATATGAAAAACGGAATTAAAACAACAAACAGAATAATGAAAGAGGTAAAATTTATATTCTTTACTCATCATTTTCAAATATGAGTTGGTTACCAAAATGCACATGCCCTGTGAGTGGGCAAGTAAAGTTCCTATTGAACAGCTTTTAGGACTGTGAGTGATACTGCAAACATATTAAAAAATTATTTTCTTGCAACCAAGAAATAAATGCCCATAATCAGTATTAGTAATTAAATTGGTTTAATTTTAAGTGGCATGTGTATGCCAATTCATAATAATAATTGTGCTGGTTTTTCCTCCCGTGCTGCCATCAGTATCCCTTTGGCTGTTTAGCTTTCATAAAGAATTCTGAATGTTTCCTTGCAGTACAGGCTGTTTCCTTTGGACAGATAGCTACTTACTGTGCTGGCTCTCCACCTGCAGTACCAGGAGCAGCCAAACTGGAGGCTGTGGTTTGTGAATCATACCTCTATCTGAGCCTCCAGCATCACTTGAACAAGAATATGGAAAATCTGTTTCCCTAAGAACTAGAGGTGCCTGTGGAATCTAATGTAGTGTGTTGCCTTGATTTTCATGTCAATGAAATATTCTTCCCTCTAGAAATGCATTCATGTTCTGTGCATGTTTTGTGGGAAGATTAGGAATACTTTTCAGCTTCTCCTCCTGGAAGGTATTTATGAAGATGTTTCTCAAAACCAGTTGGATTTGAACACGTGAGGAAGGAGGAATGTCATTATGCCTTCTCAGGCCTCTCTTCGAGTTGGAATTTCTATTCTGTTGTAGACAATGAAAGTATCTCCTTTCCTCCTCCTTTCCGCCTGCCCTCCATCCCAGCCAGGCAGGAAATCGGGTTTGCTCCTCCTCTAGGGACGCTGTGTGCCTTTGTGTGCCTTACACAGGGGAGCTTGCTTCGGTAACCCGCCAAGTCTTCTGTGGACATGAGTCCTGCGCTCGCAGCACCTTCGTTATCGATCGCTGGCGCACGCTCGGTGCCGGCAGCTGGTTGCAGGAAGTACTTTGGCCTGTGATGCTGTGTGGATAGGTAATATTTGAGTTAGCTGAGAACAAATAAAACGGATGGCTGGAAGTCACAAAAACAAAACTTGTTTTTGCTAACCGACTAGCATGTGCAGGGATTTGGCAGTGTGATTGCCAGCTGCTACAGCTCACGACTGAGGTCACCTTCTCTTTGTATATAAACATTAGTCATTTACTAAAGAATGCAAAAAACAGGTGTTAGTGTTCATTGGTAATCTGCTCTTTCAAAGGGATGCTGTAAGGTAGCACCTGACATAGAACAATTCCTTGTATGCCTGTTGTTATTAACATAAACACACTTGTACTGTTACTTAGGCAGTGCCACTGGTATGCATAGAACAGAAAAGATAAACAAAATGACAGATGCTTAAGCCAGATGAAATTACAATTAAACTAATGACAGACAAAAATAAAGGAAGTGTGGCAGGAAAATGTGAAAGAACATAGAAATCATTGCAAGCTATGCTTGCTTTTATTTATTTTTTTTGTAATGCTGTTGTTTTAAAGAGGCAGTTCTACATTTTATGGCCAGTATGGGAATTGAAGATTGAAGCTGCAGACTATTATCTGTACAGATTTTGAAATGCAGGAGTGCTTTTCCCATGTGATGAGAGAAGATATTGAAGACTAAGAAATTCCCATGAAAAAAAACCAGTGATTTGTGGAAAAAGGGAATTAAGCTGTCATCTGAAGTTGTGCCCTCTGGAATAATTTTAAATTTAACCTTCCTATCAGCTTTTAAACTTAACCTTTCTACAAGCTGTAAAGCCTAGCAGGACTTCTGATGCTGAGGCCTTGTCTACATTCAAATCTACACATTTAGGTTGACCTGACAGGAACAGATTTCATTCGATCACTTCACACTTAGGGGTAGAGAAGTCCAAAATGAAATTAAGAAAGCATTTAAATAAAATACATCTAAATATGAATGTATTAATAAAAGGTATCCATTATTCTATGATAGACTTTACATTTCTCTAAAATCACAGTGACTTTTACATTTTGCTGCTTTGGCAGATCAGATTGACTAGAGAAAAGTCAGGCCTCTGTGCTTTCAGTTCACAGACCCACTGAGAATGGGCTTCACCATCCGGTTCTGCCCCACATCCTGCAGCTCTCACACCCCCAATGGCGCTGCCCAGCTTCTGGTTCCCACCTCAGCAGTGGGACACAAGGGGAAGGCAAGGGGGAGGGAATGTGTCAGCAGGGAGTGGTGCCTTTCTGCATGGTGTGAGTAAGAGGCTCTAGCCAGAGGGTGCTTTATTCAGTATGGCATCACTGCAGCTGGAGCTGACCTTGTTCCCTTTGGTTAGGATTTAACCACTGTGACAAGGAGTGGTTGGTTCAAGTCACATCTTCACATGATGTGAGACATGGACGTTCCATGTATGTTAACTATCTCCTATAAAAGGACTGTCCTGTCTCATATTAATTTCAATGGGATTATGTGATTTATGGCACCATTGAAAAATACAGTATAGCTCTAAACTGAAGACACTGGACTTTTATTCTCTCATGTAAAAAGGGGATGCTAAAAATGAGAATGAAGAAACCGATTGCTAATTATTCCAATTATGTTCTAGTATTTAAGAATGGTAGGAGCTTGTTCTGTTGAAGAAGGAATTTGAAAAGCCATGTACAAAGTGTGATACAGTATTAGCCAGTATTACACACAGTCAGCACACTGTCAGTCTAACTGCAGTCTGACTTTGTGCAGGTATTATCAAATTGTGTTTCAAAGATTAGTGAGGTAGCTTTGAAGACGTTACTGAAGCACTCCTCCACTTCAAGACAAGTTACACTGGGATGATACACATTCAGAAAAAACAATGATGCCGATGCAAAGTAATCCCAATTTTCCGTCAGGTATGATGTTCACAACTACATTTTTGAAATGTAGGAGACAGACAACTACTATTTGCAAAGTTTTAAAAAGTCAAGTTCTTCCAAAAGAGTGTGAAACAGTGGGGGTGAGCAGAGAAGCAGCACCCTAGCAGAGCTAAAGCATTTTTCTGCACTTGTGACAGCATCATTTTCTTTTTGTCACAAATTGTTGTAGCCTTCCAGCCAAAATTACTGGAATTTTTTCCATTGTACATGAAGCATTTTTACACAATAATTCCATCTATTCTTAGCAAGATGCTCTTTAGTGTGAATTCTGTCTATTGTTAGAAAGTGTTATTGAGAAAATATGATTCTAATCTTGTGACTTTTTGATTTGATATCAAGAGAGTCACTGCCAAATATGCAGTCATATCTTTTGTTAATAAAAACAAGTTACAGAATCTATTAATAGAGTGGTAATAAATAATGATGTTGTTAGGGGGGAGGATTATGTCTCATTTTACTTCTAGTAAAATGGTACTCCCAAAGGGTCATGATATTAGGAAAATTAGCTGCTGTTAACCTAGTTGATCTACAGACTGTCTCATAGGAAGAAAAAAAACCCAAAAAACCAAAAACATGTTGGAATAACCACTGTGGAAAAGAAAATGCCATTTATAAGTTTTTCCAGCCAAAAGAAAAACATTATTTTATTTCAGTCCTAAAGCATACCACTGACCTCTGCTTCAAGGGACAACTTTTGTACAGTGCAGTCCTGTGACTTCGTGATAATGTTGACAATGACAGCAAAGAAAGAAACAGAAACTCACAACAGAAAAGAGAACAATACCTGAAGTAGTCATTGCTCATTTTCTAGATTTTCCTTTAATAGGATATCCTAAACATGCTGACCAAAACTTCTGCAGAGCTAGTGGTTACAGAAAAGTGCATACTAATAATGTGTGTCAGGTGGATGGCAACAGGAAGATCCAATGGACTACCAAAGCTTTCATGCACACAATTATAATGTTCTGAATAGCGTTGTCAATTAATACTTCTTTTTTGCTTTGGTGTTCCTTTTTCCCCCACATCTGTGTGAACTCTCTATTCTCTCATCAGGTCTAATGATGAAATTAAAACAGAATAATCTATAATCTTCAATTCAGATTAAAATTATGTCTCGCCAGACTTAAAGCACATGATACATACTATTCCATTTTGAGCTTTTCATTATTTGGTTTGGTTTTTGTTTTAATTCCAGGAAACATTTAATAGCCTACAGATTTGTTTTCTCCCAGTTGTGTCAGTTACTGGCAGAAGTGGTTTCTGAGACCTACAAGCCAAGGAATCATTTAGTAGGCATCTTTAGGACAGCCAGGCCTGAAAGCTGGGCATGGCAGCCCTTCCATCATTCCATTGGATGTCTGCAGGATGCTGGCACTGTTAAAAGGAAAAAGAAGCAGTCCCTCTACTTCACCCCAGGGAAATTTCCCTCTGGCAATCTCAGTGTCAGCATTTGTGAAGGAAACACATGCAACCCCATGCAACCCTTAGCCCTGCGGTCTGTTGTCAGTGGCATTGCTCAGTGCTGGTCATACAGGAAGGTCTCTTCACCTGCCTACTTACTGTCATTTTAAACCTTTCAACTTTGATTTTCATAGGACTTTGCCTTTTTCCCTTCTGCGTCCCAAAACGTGGAAGTGTTTAGTGCATGAGGCAAGACATTGTGCTAAGAGAAAGTCTGGTAATTAAATCAGCTGCTTCTTGTCCCAGAGAACTGGATTGCAGCCCTATCTTTTCCACAAAATTCTTTGTTCTTTGTGATGATGGACACATTTATAACAGATATATGACAACAGTGATTTGTAACAGAGAAAACCAAAGGGTAGTATCTTCATTATCTGCTTAGGCAATTCATGGTGTGTAACTCAGTTATAAAAATCCAGAGCTTCCAAAGCAAGAGTAGAGTCACTAGAGAGGAAAATACATTGACTTTGCTAGAGGAGCTTGGAAAATAAGTTCTTTTTATTTGGATTCAGACCAAATCTGCAGAGTAATATTTGCATGACACAAGGAGTAACCGCACAGATCTCTCCAGCATCAAACTGTTTGGAGGGTGCTGACCTTGACATAAGGATTTTTCTGTGCTAATGAGGCATTGAATAAAATAATAGATTTTTAACTTTGTGCCAGGTTGCTGTGTTCAGTGGCAAAAACTCATTGCTGGACACTGGTCTTAATTCAATATTGTGAGCTCAGCAGATACTTGTCTTAGGCTGTATTATTGCTATATCAAGTATAGCAATGTGGTTTTTACAATACTAGGCATTACAGAAGCTTGCTGCTTTTCCTATAACAAAGGTAAAATAAAGAAAAAGAGCCTTTGTTTTACAAGGCTTTCAAAGGGCTGAGAAATCTTAGATTTTGGAAACTAATTACAGGTTTTTAAACCCTGGGAAGAAACATCTAAGCAGCCTATATGATAATCTAAACTTTGCTTAATATTGTTTGTGATCCAGTGAAAATATTAATGCACCTATATTTAAAATGTAATCTCTGGGGACCAGTTTAAATGTAAACATTAATGTAAATTTGACATGAACTAGAGGATATGTGAACTTTAAGGGCTCTCAGACCACATTGAAATCTGCCTAGGTAATTTGTCTAGGTAGTTTTGGTGAGGAGATACTCACTAGGGGATGATGTAGGACAAACACTTCGAAGCACAATCATCCAACTAACTTTGTTTATTTTTACTTTGCTGGTTTTAACCTTTGCTGGTCAAAGATTGGACTTGATGATCTTAAAGGTCTTTTCCAACATTAATGATTCCATGAAATTAAAAAACCTAGAAATTCTTTGCACATATATCCTATTTCTAGCAGTGATCTGTTACACTATTATAAAATATCACCTTGATTTTTGCAAGGGCTGATGGCTTAAAAGAAAAATATACGTCCAAATGGGTTGGCAGTGCTGCCTAGAAAAAATTGAAATGAAAACAACAACAACAAAAAAAGTAAACTAAAAAAAAAAAAAATCCCTGAAAATTATTGACTGCTATATAAGAGGAGGAGCTTTCTAGTTACGAATGCAATATTCCTATAGTATTAATATAATACTATTGTGGTTGTATTTTTCTGATCTGGGCATACTGGGGAATTCTGTAAGGAATTCTGCTTTTCTGAACTTATATAGCCTTTTGAGGTTCTGATAGTCAGCACTTCTGTGCGTATCCACAGCACATGAAAAATGGGCTGAAGGCCAAAATAAACCATTAAATTACATTTTGACCCTGTTTTCAGATAGGACAGACTAGTGGGGACTGTTATCCAACCCTGTTTTCTAATTTGTTGGTCAGCCATCATGGTGAATGATGGGCAGTGATCACTTCAGTCCAATTTGCAAGAAATAAAGATGAGATTTCTTCCTCCATAAGGCTGGGAATATTACAAAACTACATCACAGTAAGGATGGATGTGAGATATGATGCATCTCCATGAAGAAGACAGAAAATCATCACAATTTCCTTTAGTACAACAGATAGGAGGCATCAAACTGGTAACAGCACAAAAAATCAAAAGATAATACTTCTCCAAGGGTATAGATAAAGATATCTGCCATATATTTTGTGGATGCTAAAACAATTTGATGAATTTAATAACAAAGTCCCTTGGAAACTGTTGAATACAGAGGTACTGGCTCTGGGCAAGAATATCCTGAGCTGGAATTCGCTGAAGATTGGAAGACAATTCCTGAAACAAGTCGCTGTATGTCTGATTTGTCCTTAAACTCCTTTGGGCAGCTGGGAGAGGCCACTGTTAGAAACACAGTGCTGGGCTGGATGGCCTTTGATTTGACTTGCTAAAATCATCCTCATGATTCAGAGGTATATATATGTGTGTATATATATTTATGTTTCCAGTATCCAAATCACAACATGCATTGCCAATGATACTCGTCTTGCTGAACTGGAATGTGTACTTAGTGAAACACATGGGAGCCGGCACGCTTCTTTTAGATGGGAGAGAAAAAAAAAAAAGGGTGTTGCTGGGAGGTTGTTTTGCATTGTTTTTTGCTCCTAAGAGTAGGCAATGCCACAGACATCTTTCGATGAAAATGAAAAATGAACTGCAATAATGTGCTTATGTAAAACAAAATTGGACATATTCTGCACAGCAAACATCTTGTGTTGGAATAAATGTCTCTCTGGTGATGTCAATGTGAGAACAAGCACTCCAGTGTTGTTGAAGTAATTGGGAGTCGCTGAGCGAATGTGCTGGGGGATCCTGCATAAAGCCTATATATGGTAATTTATCTAGAATGTTCTCTATTTCTGTTTTCTAAAAGCTTTATGCGGGACAGTGCCTACATTTACTCTCTTTCAAACTGACAGAAGACACGCACCAGTCTTCAGGCCTTCCCTCAAGCACCCTGCCCCAGGGGTGGGCAGCACCTGCAGCAGGGAAGGGGCCTCCTTGCCATGGGGTGGCACAGCACCACGCTGGCTCCAAGGTCAGGAGGCAAAAACCCGTCTCCTGTTAGAGCTAGAATGCAGTGGGCTGTGGCCACCGGCTGTATAAAATGCTGACATGAGAGGTTTCTTTGTTAAATCTAACAGGACAAATAACTCTCCCTTACTTTAAGTACAAAGTGAAATGAAATTCTGTAAAATAGGTTTTTTTTCCTCCAAGTTTAATCTATCATTTGAAAAAAAAAATCAAGCTAACTTCAACACATTTTTGTAGAGAAGTTGCTTCTAGCAACTTACGATTATACAATCAACACAAAATTGTCATTGCTGGCACTGAAGTTAGTATACAGTACAATAAGCCTTAAACTGTAATCTCAGTTGAAATATATTTTTCTATGCTGGAGTTGTCTCTGCTAACATCTCCACAGGTCCTCCCTAGCAGCCACCATCTTGTCCTCCAGCCTTTTGTATCCTCTAGGATAGCTCCACCCTCTCTTCCACCATCCCATTTTATTTTGGGCGCATGACAAGTCTGAGCTCAGACTTAATCGGTTTCTTCACATTATTTTTAAAATAATAATTAATAGCAGCATGAATAATGAAGCAAAACAAATAATAATGTGCCAGTGTACAATCATATTGCAAATGGTTTGAACCATTAAAGCATTCCAGGTCCCCTGTGGCCAATTGCAAAGACCTGGATGGAGGAGGAAAAAACAATTGCATTCTGCCAGGAGAAGCTGTTAAATTCCTGTGAGTGAATGTGGTCCTGACTTAATTACCACTTCCAAGAGACTATTTATAGTTGTCTGGGAAAGCACTTAAGTGAAATAGGCTTAAGTTTGCAAACAGAATAAGTGTGTGAGTATTCAGGGTTAAGACAGAGTTGAGAGAGAGGCACTGTGGGGTAACTACACCATACCTCCTACTACCCCTGCCCTCTCATTCTGTGGTGGCATGCTGGAGCAGGAATTTTAGATTGACTCAACTAGCTTGACAACTCATCATATCTCTACAGAGAATTTTAAAAATCTGAAATTTAAAATACTGGACAATTTATACACAGCACTTCATGATAAGCTTCAGACTTGAGCATTGGCTGGGACAGATTGTACCACAGGAAGGCACATGAAAAACTTCTGGTGTCTCTGAGAAAAAAAACCCCAATTTTTTATAGCTATAATCATCTGAAGTGTTTTAATAGATAAAATGCTGAATCTAGGAATAAATAATTGGCAATAAGAGGTGTGGTGTAAAGAATGGGATTTGTGATGGGGCAGTGGGATTTCCTGAGGAGAGAACTTATGCTGCTTGAAGAAAATACAGCTGATAAATAAATCAAGTGAAATGTTATACTAGGAATGATAAAGAGAAAATCACATTGTCTTTATCCCAGGCCTTTCAGAGACAAATAAGTTGGTTACAAAGAAGATTAGAAAGGGATATGCAAGCTGAACGTTAGTAGGCCTGCACACTTAGGGAATTGATCCATATTTAAATCTATTGCTATAGTTGTTTAATATCTAACTTCTGTAGATTTCATAAATTTTCTGTTTGTCACTAATACAGTCTTATTAAGCTGTGAAGCCTAGAGGCCTAGAAGCCTAGAAGCCTAGGGCCATGTCTTACTATTTCTACATAATTTGGTTCATTTAAAATTCAGTGTGCAACAATTCGTCCTTTATCTGGTGTATTAAATCAATGTCATAAAATAAGAATTTTGGCATGCCACAGAATTTTGAATGTGTATTATAAAGGCATATTATATACATATCTCAGTGGTTCATGGGCATAATGATAGGAGGAAAAAATAGTAGTGTATACATTTCATTGCAGTGAGTATCTAAGCATTTGAATTGCATTTATTCAAAGGTAAACCACCGCCTTAATGCTTGAAGTAAAAATACTGTAAGAGAGTGTTTTCTTAACATGCCCAGATGTACTGTCCTCTGTCATCTACCTCACGTGTCATCTACACACACTATGCACTATGGCAATGCAGCTCTTTTTTATTTCCCTACCAGGAAGTGATGCACCAAACAATAACTTGTTATTATTTATTTCTTCGTATCTAGTTGGATATGGACTACTGACCCGAAGACTCTAACTACAGACCTTCCATACTCCAGTTAAGTAGAATTACTATGGAGAAAAGAAGTAGGGGGAAAATATTAAGGATTACAAAAGGCTCGTAGGATTATTTGTCCTTTTTTCAGATGACTTGTTGCTGCAGAATAAATGCCTCCTCATAACACAGTCTTGTTTGTGAAGTCTTTCAGTAATACTTAATGTTAGATTCAGAGTTATCATCTATGGTTTTTTTCCCCCATTGATTTGGAATTTTCAGTCTGCTTTTCATGTGGAAATACCCTTCCTCATGAAAAGGGTCAGATTTGCTTGATGTATAGAGGGAAAAACGTGCTTCCTTCACATGTACACAGACACAGCTCCTTTCTGTGTAACTCATCCTGAAAGCCCTCAGAGATTTTACATTCCTGTGTTGCTTCCTGGCACCCTTAACACCTACAGCTGAGCCAGAGAATGATCATCAACAGGCCCTCTATTCCTGGAGCCCTGCTCTTGGCTGCTGACAGCAAGTGAGAGTTGAGGGTTAGCTACTTTTTGGTTCCTCTGAAACGGATAACTGCTGATCACCCTTCCTACTACACACTGTATCTGTCATCTATTACATCCCTGAACCCTATGTAATCCCTGGGGAGTGGTTCTTGACCAGTTCCCCTACCATCTCAATCTGTACCCCTCAGGAAGGGACAATGTCCCACCTTGTACTACATACTTAAACCCAAGTATCAAAACTCTGCTCTGCCCAGAAACCTTCTGAAAGAACTTCAGGCACCACACCAGCGCGAGGCTGCAAAAGCAGGGCAGCCGCTATGGTTTCCACCATGCTGGAGGATGCTTAAGTCTCTGCAAGGTGGCCCAAGGAAAGCCTCCAGCTGAGATATGTGTGTATATATTTCTATGTCCTCTCTAATTTATCTTTGCATTTATAGTTCTGTTTTTGCATACACGTGTATGTGTGGGAAACATAAATGACCCAAAGGGACAGAGTTAATGAGAAATTATGTCCCTATCTCTTATGATTTTAATCTGTTGGATATGGGAAGAGCAGCAAGCCCCAGCTTGCAGGATGAGTGTGATAGATGGTCATAAGGATGATGATGAGGAAGACTTGCTCTGCTTTTCCAGATGACATCTATGATCCCAGAGATGTGACAATTTTTAGTTAGGTGTCAAGACAGTACAAAGGTCCCACAGAGGCTGGAATATCTGAGAAATGGGAAATAAATTGCAAATAAGCATTCACAATTAGAAGATGGGGATGGAGTTGTTGTTATACACAATGAGATATCAGTTCTGACTGGCTGCCATTTTTCAGCAATTGTGAGAAAGAAGTGGAGAGCCAAAATGAGGTTGGGATTTTTATGCAGAGTTAATGGCTTTTGCTGTGGACAGCAATAAAATTAGAACTTATTATCTACAACCTCCAGTGGGAAGTATTTACATTTTCTGTGGAAAATTTTGTGATATCATTCAAGACCTGGGTGTAAGAGCATGTATAACAGAGATGTGTAGGTAGAACCTGTGATTATAAACACTGAAGATGGCAAGGGAGGGCACATGAAGAAAAGCTGCTTATGTAATTTTGAGTTAATGGGTATAGGTGTGCCTAAGGAATGAGTGAATGTGTGAGCAATGTTTGTGGGTGGAAAAAAGTGGAAGGAAAACAGGTGTGGAATGAAGGTGTGTGAAAAACATCAGAACTGAGATGTGTGTTATGTTTATTTAGAGAAGATGTGAGACAAGGAACTATGTAAATTTATGTAGTTATCGCTTTATATGAAATGCGATTCATTGCCATTTGTTCAGATAGATTCAAATTGATTGTTCAGATTGATTTGTTCAGATTGATTATGCACTGCAAGCATTTAATTTCTTATGGTGGACATTTATCTATTTTAAGTCAAAATCTTCCGTGTTATTACATGTTCCATACTATGCAGGTCATCTTTCTCTGGTAGAGTGTTCCTTTCTGCAACCCAAACCAGAGATAAGCTGTGTTGCACCAGATTCTCTGTCCCTCTTTTTCCTATTACCCTCTGGATGTAGGACAGACATTAAAGAGGAAGGAAAATAAAAGGGAGGGAGCAGCCATGCAGGCCTGGGAGGGGCTCATTGGACAGCACAAAATGCATTGCAAATTAGTACTTTGGCATGAAAACTACAGTGACCTTTTCAGGTTCTTCTCTTCTTGACTTATAATGTTACTCAAAAATAATCCTTGGCTCCTGAATATTTTGTTCATTTCCTCACAAGGAACAGGCAGAAGGATGAGGTAACATCCGAGGAAGGGTACTGTTCTGGCCTGGAAAATAATTGAGAGTTCCTGCCTAGCACCTTGGCATGGATGTGCTGCAGACAGAAGGAGTTTCAATTTTGGTGAGGCAAGTGCTAGCCCTATCATATCCTACTGGTTCCTGTAGGCAGCTCTGTGCACATTTGGCTGGACTCTTGGAATCAGGTTTTTTACACTTTTATTCACGAGTCTTTAAGAAGCTTCAGCTCCTCATTGAAGCTAATGATTTTTCTAGATACAGGCAGCCTAGAGGTTAGACCGAGAGTCTTGGATCATTTTAAATCTAAGGTTTTTTTAGGACATGTTCTCATACTTAGCCTGAAAACTTCGCCAATGCAGAATCTTGTTCAAGATTTAGGAAGATGCAATGTGTTGCAGAAGCAGCTACAATGCACCTGAAAATCTTGGACGTGTGCTTTACATAGAAGCATATGCATCTTCAACAGCTTTTATAATGAATCCATGGGATCCAGGACACACTGGATATAGAGATCATGTTTTACATAGAACATGTGCATGTTAATTCTGCCTGAGAAGCCACAGCCCAGCCAAGTCCTTTTCTGGCTCTAACCTGGAGCAAATTGCCAAAGTCAAGACAAGAATTTAGTTGAAGGGCTATGACCTGAAGGAAATGTTCCACACTTAATCCTGCCAGTTTCTCACTTGTTCACTGCTGTGTTGAGCTCCCTGCCTCCTTTTTTGCTGCCTCCATAGTCAGTCCCACAGTTTCTGCAACTTCCATCTACGGCTTTTTCACTGAAGCTTCATCCTCTTTTGGGACTCTGGGGAGTGATGAGGAAGAATCAGCCCATGTTGGAGGGCAGTGCTGCACGTATCCTCAGCAGGGCTCATTAGTCTTGGTGGATTATTATAGCAACCTGGCTGTACTGCTTCCAGGTATTATGAACTACTCCAGTGTCTCAGAATGGTGCAGAGCTGTGCAGCTACTGTGCTAAGGTAATTGCTGCAAAGGCATTCAAAGCGTGAAAGGAAAGTTGAGCTGTGGTGCACAGTGGACAGCTGTTTGAGGTTTTTCTGAAACAACAAAAAATCCAGCGTCCCAAAAGGTTAATACAGACATGGGCCATTTAGAATGTCTACTTCTCCTAAACAAAACTTCTGAAAATTTGGGAGACATACTTAAAATAATAGAAGCTGCAACCACCAAAACATAGTTTGTACTGTGCCTTAACTCTGCCTGCTTTGAAATACTCTTCAAAAACATCTGCAGCACAGAAACATCACCTTGCTCCCGGAGATACTGCTGAACTCTCGGGACCACATGAAATGGCATGACAAGTGTTTGTTGAAGTAAACTCTGTTGAGATCAGCTGATGCAAACATAAGCTGTTATGCTTATGAAGATCAGATCTACAGCCTTGTATTTGCTAAATTTTACACTTTTACCACATTTTTAATCTACTTCACCTTTGCTCTCAGAGCTTCCTACACTGCTTTGCATTCATCACTAAACCCCCCTATTACTCTATTGAACCCAATGGTTGACAGTAACCCTGGTAAGAAAACTGCAGTCTACTGCTATTGAAATATCCTACAAGACATAAGTAGAAAGTCAGATCTGTTCTATTATCTATGCTGCCTCTCTCATGCACTGCTTTTGGAAAACCAGTGGGTTTTTTTTAGGGGTGGGGGTGGGTGGAAGAGAAAGTTCTAAGAAGTCAGGAGCAAAAGTCCTCTAATTTCCTGCATTTATAACCATACTGCAGCAATTAATGTTCATAGAGATGTAATTTAAAACGGTGAATGCAAGTGAAACATAATTGGAATTGCAATATAATCCCTGGCAGAGTATTGCCAATTTCAAGGGGCTGAGTTAAGATTGTTTGAGAATATATTGTTAACCCCCTAGTTTTCAGAAGCTTAGCCTGTATTACCTTAACTCTTTATGTCCAGATTTTTAAAGGTTTAGCTGAAGGCAGCATCCTGCCAAGGCACAGAGTCCCATATGCCAATTTTTAACCCTGTTTTAACAAAGTTTCATGGAATTTACTTCTAGATGATAGCCGGAAGGAACTCTGCATTGTGGTCTCCAGCAGGCTCAGGTCAAATCAGATACAGCTGCTTTCTGCTCTACAGAATGGGGTTAAGGGACCAAGTCGAGATGTCAAGCAAACCAGATGTACAATTTTCTACCCTCCATCATCCAGCCATGGATACAGCATGATCTCCGTGACTCGTGTGGTCTCCAGGACCTCTCCGCCAACATCTTTTGAGCCTCTGCAGTGGACTCCCATGCCTTTCCCATGTCCCTGTGCACATCGTGATTGCTCAGCACCTCCGAGGCATTTCTGGCGGGTACCGGGAAAAAGATAACCCAGCGAGGGCCGGGCACGGCTCCCTTTTTCCTTCATTCCCCCGGCCCCCCACGGGCCGTGGCAGAGCACAGGCCCCGAGGCAGGACAGGACGGGCCCCGGCAGGGCCTCAGCCTCCCTCCCCCCGGCCCGGGCCCGGGGCGGAAGGCAGCCGCCCTCCCCTAGGGCCGACGTGTCTGGGTCTGGGCCCGGCTTCCGCGGCGCGGGGTGCGGCCGGG
>VZRH01006484.1:653830-686855 GCA_013397555.1 Urocynchramus pylzowi
TCGGAGCTGCCGCTGCCCGCCGGCTGGGAGGAAGCGAGGGACTTCGACGGGCGAGTCTTTTACATCGACCACAACACCCGGCAAACCTCGTGGATCGACCCCCGGGACAGGTACGAGTGAGATCGGGGGGGAAGGAGGGCCTGAGCCCCGTTCACCCGGGGCCGGGCCCATCGGCGACATTTTCCTTCCCTCGTCCGCGGACGCCGGGAGGGTGTGGGCGGCGGGGCCGGCGGTGCCGCTGCCGGCGGGGCACTCCACGGCTCCGGGTCGGCGGCCCAGGGTGGGGGCTCTGTCACACCGGCCCTCCGCTGCCCATCGTGGGGACAGAGCCTCTACCCTTGCTGTTGAGGGGTTTGTCGGAAGTGTTAAATGTTAAATCTGATCCAGAAAAAAAAGAATTGAGGCTTTCTGCCCCCCACCACCCCGTGGTGGGTGCTCGGACTAAGCGTTGTCTCAGTGCGGGGGGAGATGGGGAGGCAGGAGCGCTGACACCGCCTGTGTTTATACTCCTCGCGTACCGGACCAGCCCCGCTGTAACCGAGCGGCTTGGCCATCCTGATTTATTAGCCGGGCTGAACTAATTGGCAGCAGCAGGCTGGAGGCATGCTGGAGTAATTTGGTAGATTACCTCCTCATAAAAGATAACGCTGCGTGGAGGTAAGCAAACCGGGAAATTCCTGCACTTAATTTGACAAATACGCGGTCTGCTGAAAATTAGCAGCAAAAATCTGCAGCTGCGTGGTGTCCGGGGCAGCGTCTGCACGGCCCGGCGGTGCGTGGGGAGACCGAGTTAGGCCTTTTCTTCTCACTTAGGGTGAGTAAAGACGGGCAGGTCTTACGGCTTTAGCAGAAATGCGCTATAAGCAGTATTTGAGCGTCGCAGCTGAAGTCTGGTGGAAGCGTGGGTTCTGCTGCGGGTGCTGCCCAGTAAAAGGCGACCTCGCTTCAAAGCGGTCGCCTAAAAATTTCCACGCGGAGTTAGTGAACACAAGTGTCAGTATTTTAGGTGTCTGCGAAATAAGAAACATATGTCTCTGTGTATGCTTTCCTATATTAAACAATGTTTTTATAGTAAGTGAAAGTTGGACAAGGACAGTTTGAACCTCAGCCAGAGAGAGCTACCTTGCCAGAAGTATGCCTGGAATGTTAAGCAGGCCACAGAAACGTTAAGCACAGTCTGGGTTAAAGACTGTAGTAATTTGAGAGATTCCTGTCGTTTTGCACGACAATGCGTAATTGTCTAAATGGCCTAAATATTTACCTACCGGATAATGTTTTATCTCATTATGTGGACGTACTTATGTATGCACGTATTTTTTTTTCTGAGATGTTAAGTATTTGTTAATACGCTTTAGATAGCACAATTTTTCTACGTCAAAATGCATGTACATGTCGTTAGGTTACTTTTAATACCGTGTCGTAAAGGTAATCGATGTCTGTTGCTTCTCTGCGTCTCATCCTTTCCATTAAATTTCAGAGAGTATGCGGTTTTGTCTTCTGCAGTATCTTCTATACAGACAATAGCAGAAATGATTTAGCCATTTACTACAGTGTTAAAATTGAGCTACTGTTCGACTTATGTAGTATTGCTAAAATTATGGCTCCATGTTTGGAAGAAATAATTGAAATGCCACACGTTGCTTGAAATTTTGTCTAAATACTTCACTCCAAGTTTTAAACTTAGGTCTATCTTTCACATTGGTTAAGAACAAGCTGCAGAGCAGAGATTGAGACATTTGCATTGGGGCAGATAGGAAAGAGATGGTGTTTTCATGAGCATGTTATCAGTAGTTTGTAGAGAATTCAAGTAGCAGGAGCTGGTTCTATGACTGCAGAGTTAATCTCTGGTTGAGAATAGACTACTGTTGTTATTTTAGTGAGATGTATGGGTTTTGCATGGCAGAAAGTGACCAGTCTTTCTGGGTTTCGTTGCAGCTATTCAGATTCCCATGGGCAGCAGCAAAGTAGGAAAGGATCAAGGTAGTTGTTTTCTGAGGAAGTTTGGGAAAGAAAGGTAAAAGCAGCAGTGAAGTGGTACTGAAGCTGTATTTTTGCAAAAAGTGGTTTAAGTGGAGGGTAGAATAACCTACTTGTGTTATGTGTACCTAAGCATTGTGAGTTAGGCATAGAGTGAGAGAGTTCAGCCCCCTATTTCTGTGTATGGGTGGTTTTATTTCTACCCAGGAGGAATTGGACAAAGCTGTGAGACCTCAGGCCATGCTGCTCTTGATCAAGGGCTCTGAGAATCAGCACCTCCAAGCTTTCCTATGGCTAGTAGTCTCTAAGCACCCCCACAGACTCCTCTTTCCATTTAGCTGGCACTCAGTAGTTTGTTTTTTGTTTTTCTTTTCAGGACTCCCCCTGAGATTTCTGAGCCTTTTGTATAGTTTGGTTAGTGAATTTGATTTGAAATAATTATTCAATTAAAAATCCCACCACAAAACAAAGCAAATTTCCCACCCATCACCCAATGTTTTTCCCTATTGAAGCCAAAAAGACAAAGAAATGCTAATTGGAGAAGTGCTCTATGAAGGATTTTGGAGTTCGGGAAAGAGAAGATGATGAGGGTAAGGGAGGCAAGTCAGAATAATAAAGACTGAGAAGCGAAAAAGGAGTCACAAATGGATACCTTATGATTTTCTGTGGTAAGAAAAACGAGGTGAAAGAGTGATAAAATGAGCAGATTTGAGAAGGATGTTATCTTCCGTATCAAGTGTTATCTTCCCTATCAGGTTAGGTTTGGGAGGATACTGTGGATTGGGTGTATGAATGGATTGCAGATGGTTGTTTAGCAGGTCCTGTAGATCTCAGAAGGCTATTCAGTGCATGTTTTCATCTCCTGGTAGTAGTCGTCTTTTATCTTAATAGATTGTAAATTCTTCAAGGCAGGGAACTGCCTTTTTATCTTGTGTTTGCACAGTACTTGCTACATTGAGATTCTGTTCAGTAACGGGATTGTAAATGAATTTATAAAAGACTAACTGGGTTTGTGGTTGATATTGATGATCCTTGTGGCACCAGGGACCTTATTACTGTTGCTGTTTGTTACAAGCCTGTTTTCAAGTGATTAGAGCTTAAACAAAATTCTTGAAGTTTGGCAAAAGCTTTCTGAGCTCATGAGTCTTGCTAGATTTGCTGTATGTGGAAACTTCACCTAAAATACAGTGTTGGTTTTTTTTAATAACTAGGGAAGAGGGAGTCTTTCAGATTCTTAATGTCACTTGTCCTGGTGGTTTAAAGATTTGAATCATTCATTTGGAGCAAGGATTTTAGACTTAAAAGGTGTAGGAGTGTTTTTACATGGAGAAATCACCCATTTGGACCAATTGGGGAGGAATTATAAAATCAAAAGATCTAGGTAAAGACCTAGGTTTTAGCAGCTGCATGTAACTTCCTGCAGCATGGACTGCTGGTACTGAGGAGTTTTTCTGTCTTATGTCTTCATTAGCATCCTAATTCTGAGGCCAGATAGCTGAATGATGTGAGCACAGGAGGAAAACCCTGGCCTTGTTGAAGAGGTGGGTTGGAACCAAGAAGTGTGGGATCAAATGGGGTTGGCCCTGGAATTTGACAGAGAATAGGGGAAGTTTGTTAGGTTTTGAAAGCAAAGCAGTCAGGAGCTCGGGATAGGGAGAAGGTGGATGGCACCTGGAGTCTGAGAAGAAAAAAGTAGGGGAACTGGACTGAAAACCAGTAGAGCAGGGAGAAACAGGTGAGGAGAAACTGGTCTGGTGAGGGTTCGGGTGTGAGGCTGTCAGCTCTTTTCTGTACAGGGAACCCTGGGGGAAAAGGAGAATCACTGGGTTCGGATGAGGAATCTTCAGGGTGAGAAAATACCATGAGGGGCAGCATGCAAAGTCTGGGTGAAGAAAGGAAGATGACTCAAAGGTGAAATATAAGAACTATGTATGAGATGTGAGTATGGGGGTCAAGAGATGCAAGATGTGCTGGACAAGGAGAATATTGAAAAGTCAGAATTGTAGAGACCGGAAATAAGCAGGAAAGGCTAATGGGTTTAAAACAAGAGTCAGCTTGGCAAAGTCACTAGTGGCAGGTATCTATTGTTAGGAATGCAGAGTAGAAATGTTTAAGTGAGTACTGGGCAGGAAAGTCCAGAAGTGCTGACTGATTTTTGCTGAACTATTTCAGGACTCCTTATTCTCATAATTTATTTGATTTTAGCAAGTTATTACCCAGTTAGTTGACTTCTTCTGTTGGGTGAGACAAGTCTGCTACTACTGTTGTTGCCTCAGTTATGGCAAGGGGTACAACAAGGTGTTCAGACATGCTGATGTGATGCTGGACTTCGTGATTTCTCTTTCCTCAGACTGGCTTTATAAAGGAATAAGAAATTGTAAGTAAGAAGCCTAAATAAAAAGCATATTCATGTCAGATATTCAAATCTAGAAGTGTCCAGACTTTGAGTCCCTTAGCTACTGCTTGTTTTGTATTAAGAGCATTTTTAGTGACAAATTATTTTCTCATAAATTTTCTTGCCTTATTTGATACATGTAAGGAGCAACTCTGAGGGCAGATGGGAGAGCTGTGAAGTGATGAGAATTGCTTCTGAAGTTTTTTGCCCAAATTGGAAGGTGGGCCTTTAGTGAGGCAGAGGATCTTTTGACGTGCCACCATGCGATAAGGTTAGAAAGTCAGTGGCCTCTTTGTCAAGGCAAGAGAATATTTCCTAGTGTATTGGAAGTTATCTGTATAGTTGGCAGTATTCAGCAATCCAAAAACAATCATAAGAAGTAATAAATTTTTTTGAAAAATATTTAATTTTTCTGGGTCTGCCTTAAACCCCTATACTGAGAGTTACAATTAGTGGCATTCATTATTAGAATTCAAATACTTATATTCCAAAACATTAGACAGATGAAGGCAGCAGTATAGTTAGTACCACTGCCATTTTTGAATGTCCCCTTCAGGTTTGTATATGTTTTCAGACTTTTCTTGTCTACTTCCTGTTTGTTGTGTTTTGATGTTCAACTCTGTCAACTCAATAGTTTTGTTTTGAGCTAATGCCATTTGTGGAATGGGAAGAAAACAAAGTGATTGTTGATCATTACTTTAGTCTTCCCTCAGAAAATATTTCAATGGCTGGACAAATTTAAATCATATGCTATATTTGACTATGATGCAGGTTGTTAATGTAAAACATAAAATGAAACTTGTAAGGTACAGAATTGTATTTCTGGAAGTGATTCTTTGAAAATGTTTAAAGTGAAGCAGAACTGTTGAAATACTGATTTGGTTGTGATTTATAAATTTGCTTTCTAGGCTGTTGTTACCAAGCTCGCAAGAGATGAAGAAGCTTGGAAAGGAAAAAAAGAATTGTTTTATGAGTGTAGATCTGGAAAATATGCTCTCCCACAAGAGGAAAAGAGTTGAATTTATTCAGTTGAAGAGGTGTTTAAGAAGTGATTTGAGTACTGTTCATAAAAAGAGATGATACCAGAGACTTCAGAGCTCTTTGGTAGATTTGTAATAGCATCTGATAGTCAGAAGTTAAAACCAGAAATATGCTATGATTTTAATTGTAGTTGATATTAGATATCAGAGTAGTTTTTCCACTCCTTTACTCTATAGCTGAAATCACCAATTTTTTTCCAATTTAAGTCAGTTATCATTTGAAATCTCATTGTTTATGACCATCAATTTTTACTACCCCTGTTGCATAATATATAATTTGACCTGTATTTAAAATACATATAGTTAAGTACATCTCATAAGGATTGGCAGAGCAGCCATCCTTTCATTAGAAAGTGGAGAGCTGCTCTATTTGGTTGTTTCTCTTTATGCACCCAGGAAGAAATCCTATTTATTTTCGTCACTTCAGGCTTCTAGGTCACTGCAGTGGCACTGTTTGATTACCTCAAGTTGGCAATACAGTGGACTTGATAGAATTTATATAAAAAGCATTGCATATAAAACAGTATTTGAAATCCAGATGTTTTGAATTTTCTTTGTAAATGTCAAGCCTGGATGCAGCCACAGTATGGATGGGAAAGCTGTGCAGCTGTGTAGGCTGCCCTCCTGGCATGTGACTGGGAATACTTGCTGCAGCAAATGGTGCTGAGAAAGGGCTGCAGTGCCCTGAGCCTCTCTGGGCAATGTGCACTTATTTGTACTTTAGCTCTTGCTCAGACTAATTCAGTAATATTTTTAAGTGCATGCTGTAGCTGACATTTGTTTTGAAAGCTTCACACATGTATATGCCATGATAGATCTACTTCTCCACCTTTCATGAGGGAGATACATTCTTTTTTTTTTTTTTTTTAATCCTGTCTGGTAGGTCTTCAGACAGATATTTAACTTAATATTGTGCTTGAATCCCATGAAAATGTTTCTGATTAAGAATGAATGAAGACACAAGCATCCTAGAATTAATGTTACTTGGTATTAGGTCTGCTGGTCAAGCTGAGTCTTTTGTTTGATTGGTAGATTCTGGTTGGGTGTTAACGTGTTACAATGTTAATCAGCTGATTCATGGTAAATGCTTCTAAATTACTGCTCTTCCCCCTCTCCTCCCTTGATCTCACCTCTCTGATTTAAATGTTTCAAAAAAGTAACTTGATTTCAGATTTATATTGCTGCTGGAAAAACAGTGCCTGTACGAAGTGAGCAT
This sequence comes from Urocynchramus pylzowi, assembly GCA_013397555.1. Lineage (NCBI taxonomy): Eukaryota > Metazoa > Chordata > Aves > Passeriformes > Fringillidae > Urocynchramus > Urocynchramus pylzowi. The sequence goes on from VZRH01006484.1 coordinate 660,459, forward strand.
TTATGTTTTCTTGTGATTTAGCCTTGTTATAAATGAGTGCTATGTCACCAGTCGCTGAGTATTATAAACATTTTTAGTAGTTTTTCAGTGTCTTGAAAAGTAGAGGTAGAAGTCATCCACTGATTCTTCCTAAGATGAAAGGTTTTCCTTATAGTACAATATATTGTACTATATGGTTTATTTAATTGGCTTTTGCTAGTTAAAATACATATACTTTGAAAATCTGGCTTAGGCAGCATGAAATTTCAGGACCTAATGAATGTGTACTAAAGCATCAAAACATGTTTTGAGCCACAGAAATCTCATTAACAAAAATAGCCACCACTGTTAAACTTCTTGACATTTTGTTAAAGGTGAAGGGCTTTTTTGTGTATGGAGTTTTTACTTCTTAATGGAAGTATTTTCAGCCATTAGAGATGTAATGTAGACACCTGCCTTGTTGTATTTGTGTGCATGCTAGAAAAGACTAAATTAGCAGTTGTGCCTTGAGTGTGTTACAGCAATGCAATGGCACATGTTATGAGGGCTGTTTCTCGAAGGGTTCTGTGACATGGTATTGACTCACATCTGTGTTGGGTCTTGCATACTGAGAAACCCTGTTCTGTTGGAGCTTGTCCATGCTTGAAACGATCAGAGAAGGTACTTTGCTATTTTTATAGATATAAATTATTGTGTATCTAAGTTAGTAAAGACACAATTGTTGTATTTATTGTAATTAAGCTGCACCAGGCATTGTTAAAAGAAAATTGGGTATTTGCATTAGCATATCTTCTAAAAGGTGTGGGGAAGGAAATCTCTGCTTTTCAGGAGCTGCACATTTGAGAATGAAAGATTTGAAATCTCAGAAGGGATTTAAGTTCTGGGGTTTAAGTTCTATTATCTGGAGGAAAAAAAAATCCTATTTAGGTTTGGATGCTAGTGATTAGTTTGAGAGATAACTTCATGTTTTTAGCAAATATAAATATAGTGACAACACTGTGTAAACATAAGAACGAATGACTTGTAGGCAGTAAAAAAATGTAGAAACTTATCTATAGTAGAGCCCTGTTAACAAGCTTCGCAGAGGTGCCTGTTAAATATAATGTTGGTTTATAATTTTGTGTTGTTTGTTGGAAGGTAGAGATTTGAAAAATTGTAGGTAAGGCCAAATAGGAGTATTTTGTTGATGCATTGTTGAAAAAAGTGAAATACTTTTCTGCCTACAGTTAAAAATAGAACTTCCTGAATATCTTATCTGCTGCAGATGTGACAGTTCACATTCACCAGCAAAGTCAGCCAGTATAGCAGCTTTTAAGTAATCTTCAGCTTGTTTCTGGTTGAAAGAAGCACGCTAGAGAAAACACGCTCTAGGTATTTTTCCTACCTCATTGCCTGCTGTGGCAGGGCAGGGAGCACGCTCAGCAAGGTTTGGCAATAAGTGCTCTTGAGCTAATAATTCACTGCTGCCAAAACCAGTAATGTCCTCCCTGCCAAACCACATGGTCTCACCCCTGTCTTGCACCGGTACCATTGCTTATCTGACCTTGCAGTAAGAAAAATGAGGAAAAAACCCAACCCTAAGCAGTATTCCATGTCTCTTTTCTTGGGGGAAGGGTAGTGTTGAGCTGGTTTAGTTCCCTAAGCTGACTTAACCTTTGGGGCAGATGGGTATTTAAGTGGTTTGTGTCAATTAAGTTGGATTCAATAAGGAATTGGATTAGGCAAAAGTGATGAGTCAGTTTAAAACCTTCTTTGAGTAAATCCTCTTTGTGAATGGCAGCCTTGACTACTGATTTTAAAATATTCCCATAGTAAAACAACACATTTCTAAACAAGCTTCAAGTTACATTTTAAAAGGAGAGAATCAGTTTTCAGACATAAGGTGGATGTTTAAAGGCCAACAGAAGAAAAAATAGGTATCAGAGTAATTTTTTTTAGAGTAGCAGCCCTGAAGTGGCTATTAGGAGGTGATTGAGCTGCAAGCAGCAGAACAGATTTGGGGCCTGAGCTTGTGGTATCATCACCAGCTTGGAAACATTAAAGGCTTGGTGAAGTCAGTGGTGAGTGTTGCCATTGCTGACAGGGAACAAAGTTGGTCTGTGAGGGAATTGGATCAGATACGTGTTTGGGAGGTGTGTGTTAGGGACGTGAGTGAAAGTTCAGGTAGATGTGGGAAGGATCTTGGTGGTGGAGCACCTCCAAGGAAGATCTCAGTCAGGTGTAGAAATGTAGGGTGTGATTGAAGAAGGGATGGAGCGTGAAAAGGCATGTCAGGGTAACAACAAAAACCACAGAGCAGCTGTTTGGGTGACTTAAAAGGTAGTTTTGTCACCAGCGTTTGGAGTGAGAACTCATCAAAGGATCTGGGGAATTTTTTAAGGGAGGTGAATGTGTTCAGGTGGAAATTGCCAGGTCATAGAGGAGGAGGTTGTAATATCAGGATTAGATGAACAAGATTTTTGTCTTTGCTTGTGGAGAGGAGCAGGGACCTGATGTGTTCTTTTTCCTTGATACAATCTAGCCTATTTTGTTAGAATAAATCCTTCAGTTCTTAGCTAGTCATTAGTAGCAAGGAATGGGGGTGTAGGCTTTGTTCTGCCATGGCACAGGGTTTTGATAATTTCTTATTCTGTCCCAAATAGGAAAATGAATTTGGACTTAATACAATGAGAGTGTGCTAAAAGGTTGGCAAGACATGATCTGTGACTTTTAATAGCTGATTGAATTCTTCGAGTCAGCCATTTAATACTGCTACCCACCTGGTGAGGCTTGCTGTAATGTTTCTCAGTTTTTCTCTACTTTTCTGTGGGTGTTGGCTGGAGTAGGGAGAGGCTTTTGTGTCTTGTGATGAGCTTGCTGGTCTCCCCGTGGTTTGCAGGATGAAGGCGGTTCTGTGCTGTAATGTTCACTCTTTGGCTGAAGGAGCTGGTTGCCATCAAGGCCTGAGTTAGTAAATATCAAAACCTAAAGCAACTACAATTTTTAATTTTTGTTTTCAAAGACTTTTCTATTTCAGTATATTTAATTGGCAGTAAGACAAAAATAAAGTGCGGCGATATCAACACCTTGAACCAGCAACAGAGAATCAAAGGCTATCTTTCATAGTGTTCTGAAAGAGTTATTTTCAAGATGAAATATCTATGGAAAATATTGTTGAAACTATTTTGACTTATATTGTCGTTAGTCTGAAACTCTTTGGCACAATGAGTGATTAGGGTTCTTTATGGCAAAATGCAAAGTTTGGTATCGAAGCTGAAAATGTATAATATTTCAAAATTGATTTATTTAATGTTGTATTGCAGTTTAAACAGCTAAAAATAAGACTTTTAAAAAACCGTAATGCACAACATTTTCTTAGAAAGCGGGGACCTATCCATGTTTGGGAAAGTAGCTGAAGTACTGCATAACTATCTAATTCTATAGCATAAACAAATTGTGACCCACTTCGCAAAGGTGGAAACAGTCCAAAGTTACTTGACTTGAACAGCAATTCTATGTGTGCTTAAAAGAGAATTACAGACTAAAAAGTATACTACCTTTTTATGGGCAGTGTAGGGACAGTTAGGAGATGGAGAAGGAAGTGTGTGTGGTGTGTGTGTTTGGAAATAACTGTTTGAACACTTGTGTGTCTTTTACTTCCCCCAGATTACATCTTTTGCATAAGACTAAGAATCAATGTATTAAAGATATGATAAGGCATATAGGTAAAAAATTCTTGAACACCAAACTTCAGAGTAAGTTAACCACAAAACCCAAGAAATAATTGATTTAATGACCATCATGCCTGTTGGATCAAAGGTCAGTTTTAGAAGCATCTAAATAGCCTTTAACGCTATAATTGATGATTAACACAAATTAACCTGATGATCATCTGTTAGAGATAGTATAACTGACCCCTACTTCATACAGTTAAAAAAAAAAAAACTTGGAGGAAATGGATGGAGATGAAACTGCAATTGTGAAAATTTGGTTAAAAAACATGTATATTCATATTGTATATTTGTATATGCTTGTTTTCAACTGTATGCAGTGTACTGATTGGCAACATTTGAAAAAAAGTGTACGCTACTCTGTGTTGGTTTGACTTGTCTTATTTTTGCTTTTCTGCCAGCTCATAGTTTATTCAAGCGAAAGCCTAGTGGTGCTCTTGTGGTTATGGGTGTACTGAGATTTGTGATAAACAAGCACCATGTGCTCAAGACTCTGCACGGGCGTTTGAATACTACTTTTGTGCTTAATGTAGCTGCTCAGTTGGGACAAATTACAGAATTACTTTTTTAGAAAAATGTTCACTAGTACCAGCTTGCAGAAAGATGGTTAAAAATGCTGTACTTTGAAATGGTGGGCTTGTTTCTTGCTTTTCTTTGAGATTCCTCTCAAGTAATCAAATGCAATCCATGCCTCAATAGATGTACACCTGTGAGCTTCCACTTTCTTCATTTGATAATACTTCAGAGGCTGAATTTTTCTATTAAAAGTACTTTGAAAATCCATTGTAGCCTGTTTCTTAATTGCAATTTGATTTTGATGCTTGTATCTCATCTGTATGGCAAAAGACATAGTTTTAACTAAATCTCCATATTTCACAAAGGTTTTAAAAAACAATTTTCCCCAGAAGGAAGGCAAAAGCATTTAAATTAAAAATGGTAAGGTGTTTTATTATCAGCTGTATTTTGTATATGGTCTGGTTAGCCATCATTTTGTGTTGCTTGTAGGGGAACTTTGGGGGTAAATGTCATGTCATTAAGAGGAATATCTGTTGTGAAAACTTCTTTTTGATTTCATGCAGTTCTCAGCCCTTAGAAATGCAGCTTAATGCATACATGGTCCAATACTTTAATGTCTTTGTTTATAGCCAGGACTGCAGAAAGAAGCAACTCTCCAGTTACCTGCATTACTAAAAGGTGGCTACAGTGTGTATTTGAGTTCAAGAAATGAGAGATTTCTTAAGCCTTTTGCCTTAGTCAAGGGGAGCATGTAGAGAAGATGGAAGGAGAGGTCCTAGAACTTGCCTTCATCCTTTCTTTTGTGTTGCTTGTATTTAATAATCTTTGTATAGTCTTTGAGTCTTGTGTACTGATTCAGCTAAACAGCTTATTGATTTCTTGTAACACTGTGTAATGGACTGAATTTAATAAGTGCTTTCTTTGATCTTAGTGAATGGCTAGGTTCAGTTAAGTACCTTGGAACTGATCTGCAGTGTGAAGTATGATTACTGTTCTTGAAGTGTGTTACTTAATGTCTTCTATTCAGGAAGATGATGATGTTGTTGAGGAAAAAATTAAGTGCTAAACCCTGCATACTTGTCTTAAGCAGAATTAAAGTGGTAGGTTGTTATATTTTGGTGTGTTCTCTATGGCTTGGTTGGGTTGTTGTGTTTTGGTTTTTTTCATAGAGTACAGCTACAGTTTTTTTTCCCCAAGAGATTGTGAAATAAACCCTTTAATTTTTGCTAAATAAAATCTTTCCCTTTAGCTTATTTTTGGAATAAACTGTCAAGAGGTTTATGATCAGGCTGACTCTTGGATTCTGATGGATTGATGGTGCAATGAAGATACTGTATTTCCAGTCCCAGGAATTATTTTCTTACTGTAAAATAAGCTACTTTCTAAATTCCTGGTTGTCATCTTTAGTAGTTTTCTGTATGCACTTACATGAAGTTTTGGTGAAGTGTTACAAACTTCTTCAGTTGGACATGATAGAAGGCTTTTGGATCCAAACACAGTTGTGTAGGAAGGAGTATGTGAGTGGTCTGTACCATGTAATTCAATCATCTGAAATTTCAGGCAACTTACCATCTACAATATTTGTTTATGGCTATAATCTTAGTGCTTCTAATAGTAAACATAATTCTGATATTACATCTGGAAGGCTGGAGTTGAGAAATGTTTGTGGGGAGTGATCCATGGAAGGTTTGCTGAGCCATGATTAGTTTTGTGATGGTTTTTTTGTTGGTTTCAGTTTTTAAAGAAAAGTCATAGTAGTGTTTCCTGTAATTGGCTGTAAATGTCACTCAGAACATCCTTACTCTTTGTGCTGAATCTGTTCTTAGGGATTCAAGGCCTTTTAGGAAATTACCAGTGGCCTTAATTTTTAATACATTTCCAGAAATGGCTTCTGGGAGTTTTGGCATAGATTTTGATATCCCAACTTTTTGTCTTCTTGGAGTGTGTCATGTGCTTAGAAAAAAGTCTTACGTTTTCTCTGAAGAAAATATAAAAAAGCCATGAACATTTTCATAGAACTTAGATGTAAACTTGTTTTGATGCTAAGCTGGATTATGGGGTAGTTTTTTTATTACTTAATAAAAGACAAAACAGCAGGTGATTCATATGAATGGAGATACATGTATTTTTTTCAAAACTAGTGTTCATAAAATTTATCACAATGTTCGGGAAATGGGCTAAATAAAGCTCCAGTGATTGTGGAAAGTAGTTCATTTGTTCTAACTTCTCCCACTGAAATACCAATACTTGTGTGTAGAGTGAGCTCTCTTGTAATATTGTGTTGGGGAAATTATTTCTAGGAGTAATCTTGTATATCTGTCCATTCCTGTTGAGGGCTTCTGTTGGGTTACAGCAGTGATGTAGCTGATCTTGTTCTCTGGACATCTGCCTGCTCGGAGTGACACGTGTCCTCTGTTCTGTCTCATAATCTGCCAAACAGCCCACAGGCAATAATGCACTTCCATTACTATTGATGGGGCTCAGTTTGGATTCTTGAGTTAAAGACTCTCTTTTTCTGTTTTCTAACTTGTACAAAAATTTTTGGCCCTTATGTGTTTCTTTTGGAAAAACTATCTGAAGGGCACTATTGGTAATTTTTTTTTTTCTTCTAGTGTGGAATGGGTTCAGAATTTTTAAAATGTTTTGTTGCTTTAAAATAAAGCTGCCCCATTTTATCATTAAAACATACTGTAATAAATTTCTGGAATATCTCCTTTGGGATAATTATGATTGGTATGTGAACATCTGGAGTTTTTGAAGTATTGCACATATGACTGTTTGCCCACATGGTCCTTAAGATATTTGTTTTATTATTTCTGAAGTGACTTGATAAAGAAAATCATGTTCATTTTTTACTTGAATCACAACTGTAAATTTATTTTCTTTACATTTGGAATTAGCCACTTATAAAAGGCTTTTCTGTTCTCTTTAAAATACAAATTACCCTGTGTCCAAAACTCTGGCTCCATTTGTAACACCCTGAAAATACGGATAGTGTCCTGACTGTGGAAATTTTCTCCCTACCCTTTAGTCCTTGAATATGGTTCTTTAAAATGCAAGTCTTTTGAGATCCTGTGTTCATTTTTTCTGTCTTTTGCTTTTTTATGTATGTGCTCAGAAGCCTATTTTTGAAAGTGGATGAAGATTTTAATACTAACACCTATATCCAGAAATTTCTAGGTTTTTTGTTAAGAAAAAAACCCCAGATGTTATACAGACTAATAGGCTCTTAATGTAATATTAGTATGTGATGTTAGAAGTGAATTAGTTTCCCTTTATTGTGATTTCATTCTCAAATTAGGAATACATTTTTTTCTCTCCCCATTAGTGAAGATGGTCAGTTGTCCAGATTTTTACAAGATATTTTCAAAATAGTTGTGAGAGCACTTCAGTTAAAGAATTTTTGACTCTTTTAAGGTACTACACTTGATAGAATTTAAAATACATGAGTTTTGCTGTGCTTTTCGGGGTTTAAGTGTTTGGGGTTTTGTTTCTTTTAGAAGGTGGAAATCTGTGCTATGAATAGAGTGCTAGTACAGGAGATTTTCCTTGAGTCCACGTTTTACTCATTTTATATACTCTGTGTATGCTAGGCAGGCACACTTTTAAAATGTTGGGTTTTTTTTTTCATGGCAAAAATAGCTTGCAGCTTATTGAAAAACAAGGCAGACCTGTGCCTCAAAATCCAAATGAAACTGCTGCTTGGATGAGGCTCTAAAGAGGGCATTTATATGTTGTGGAATGAATGGCATGCCTGCGCTAACTCCCGCGGGCCGGATATTTCCAAGGTATGCACTTTTTCCCCTTTGGATCCGAAGGTTTCTCCCTTGGCAAGGTCTGAAGGACCCCTGGGCTTTGTGGGGAGGATGAAGTGGGGAGTGGGGGCTGACAGGGGAAAAATAAAATGAGCAAGGTGACTGTATGTGTGTGATGCTTTTTTTTTTTTTTTTTCCACCCAGACTGCCCTTCTTGTGCTTTGTGAGCTTGTGTTGTTTTTCTAATCATTGTTCTTTGAACAGTGTAGTTAGGAATTTCCTGTTCACGTTTTACTACAATGGTTTGTTTAAAATGATAGACCGCAGTCTTTCCTGACCTAAAACTAGATTAGCCTTGAATGTCGAAAAGAAGTTGGACAAATAAAGAGGATAGGCTGTATTTGCTTATGTCATGGAGAGAGGCCTTTTAACCATGGTCTCAGTTGTATCAAATACCACAAGTCATGTTTCTTAAATATTTATTAAGACAAATAAACATAGTTATTGTATGAACTGGCAGGTCTCCAAATTTCTGTCTCTTTGATTCTCATGGGTGGGTTGCTTTTAATCAGGAGAAGTATTATTTAGTCAAGACTGATATCTACTGGATTACTGAATCCTGCCATAGCTCAATTTTCTCCTCTCCCGTGCTTTGTTACATTTTTAAAATAAAGTGTAACAATTTACATTTGTTACTTTGTTACAAATTTAAAACTAAGCCTCAGGAAAGTTGTCATTTTAAAATACTAAGCAGCAAATTTTGGGAAATACATTGGGTGCCTGTGATAAGGAAAGTTTAGTATAGTCTTTGTATGTACTGCCATATGTTTGCTTTCAGATTTTGGAGGAAAAAGTCTCCCAAGCCCAGCAGTGTTCGATGTACAATGAATTGCAATACCCTTATTATACCATTTATGTTTATTTAGAGCAGCTTCCTTGTATAACACTGCTAATCTGTGTCAATAGTGCACACATATAATGATGGACAGGTAATAATATAATAAAGTACAGGTAATAAGGCTATTGATTTTTATCTGGAAAGAGATAAAATTTCAGTGTTAAAAGCAACATATGACCTTGACTTTGGGCTTCTATTTTACAGAAAAATACTGTATCATAAATGATATTATGGTGTGGCACAAAAATTTTATTCAGTTTTGGAGAAATGGCATAGTGAGCTGCCTGAGTTGGGTACTGAAGTCATCAGTGACAAGTGTCAAGCTCATGAATATACACTATATACATTGCTCTTGGGTATTTTTAATGCAAGATTGGCTGTGACCATGTGCATGTGAAATTCTGGTAAACCTGCTAAATCACTTTTTCAACATGGGAGACGTCAGTTTGTAAGGTTGTGGAGTCTCTGGCTGATATGACACACAGGCATGTCATTACAAGGGTGTTGCCAGTTAAAATACTCAGCTGTTATGGTATTTCCAGCTTAGCATCTAACTTTGTTCCACCCAGCAAATAGTCACATAAATAGGACTAGCTCTAGATTTTAAAGGAAATATTTAATGTATTTTTAAAGAAAATAACATTTGGAAGGAAAAATATTTGGGTAGTTTGTCTAGGGTAGGGTAGGGCAGGGAGATGCCTTGCAGGGTACAGAGTTTGATGTGCTGAAGAAGCTCTCAGTAGATGTTATATGGAAAGTTACCATTTATAGAAATCAGGTATTTCCGTGAGTACTGGAACTGGTGAAGCTTGGTTTCCTGTGGGTCGGGTCTTACAACTGATTGACTTTGGAGTCTGGGAAGGTGAAAGTTCTGTTGGATGCTTTTTGCCTTTTGTTTGGGCTATTTGCACTCACTTGCTCCTGAGCAGATTTTCTGATACCCGGTTAGGTGTGAACATGTGTTTCTCACTTTCCATTGCACCTCCTACTTTCATAAACTTTCATAGGTATTTGAATTATGTAGGGGGTTTCCCTAAAATTTGAAAACTCATCAATGGAAAAAAAAACCCAAATAGACTTGACTTAAATCTTTTTATTGTGTTATTAATAGAAATCACATATCCATATTTTTATAGGAGATGGGACTATGAGCCCTTGATTTTTTTTTTTAATGACCCTGTTGTCAGCTAATTTTTAGTAGCCAGTTTTGTTTGAGAATAGAGCCAATTCCTAAAAACAAAGTGATGCTTTTACATATTAAATGGAAAAAATACATTTTGAGATTAGTGTGCCAGATTTTGTGGTACATACTTAGACTTTAATAATTTTGTGTGTATGTGCAGTGGGTGCACTATTCATGCACAAATGAAACAAACCATTAGATTTATTTTTCCAGTGTAGCTGTTACACTGAGTTGTGTGTGCTTTTAGGTTTGTTTTCCTATGTGCATGAGCAAAAAGTGTTATCTTGAGTAGAGAGCCAGAGTCCTGCTGAAGGTTTCTCATTGAGATTCCTGCTGTTAATGTACCTCCTGGAGCTGTTAGCAGTCGTTTTTTTGTTCATAAGTAAGATAAGTATCAGAGATGTATTAAATGTATTAGATGTGTGAAATACTGTCAAGAGCAGTGGGTGCCATTGGTTTCACTGTCAGCAAAAATTGTTCACTTTAGTTTTGACCTTCACGAAGCACAGGCTTTTCTGCTTGGAAAAGCCCAGTAAGTTAAGGTGTGAGTAAACAGGGCCCTCAATCTTCCTTATGAGTGCTTTTTGTGTAGCAATACAGGTGAGTAGTTTATTCCACTAGATGAAGTGAGTGAGGTGAATAAGGTGAGTAAGCAATTTCATTATGAGACGCTGTCAGTTGTGTCTAAATGCTATGTTGCAGATTTGGCTCATGCTTTGAGCTGGTTGTGAGCCAGTGGCTGTGGTTAATTCATCACCAGACCTGAGCTAACAAGCCCTGTGTAGGCTAGGTTATATTAGATGGAGCTCTGTGCCACACTGAAGTAGCTGGAAGCTGTATTCATGGGAGCCACGGCAAAGCTGCTTTGAGTCTGCTGGAAGCATCCTGTGTAGACAAATGTAGAAGTGTTTGTGTGAGGTAAATAATTTATAATATGAATTTACAGTACCTTTATTGTAATGTTACTTTCTTTACAGAAGTCAGTTAATATTACTTTGTGTAAGCTGTAGGCTCTAGTTATTTCTTCTGGGGTTGTATTTATAAATAATGCATAAAATCTGTATTATCATAGGATGTATCACCAGTGTTAAATTGATTGATAATGTTCTTGTATCTTGATTCGCAGTAGTACAGCATCTTATATATAATAAAGTTATCTTAAGCAAAGATCTTTGAAACAAAGCCATGACTTCATGAATATTTCTAATATGATCCAATCACTTGGAAGGCTAAGTTGAATCTTCCCACTCCTGCACCCTGAAAGGAGCTGGAGGAGCACGTGCCGTGATGCAGCACAGCAACACTGCCGTGGTGCAAACAGAGATGCTGCTGGAGCTCACCATCCTTCTGTGGAACAGGCTGGCTGTGGCTCTGGAGGGCTTAGACTGCTCCCAGTACTGTGAGAAGGCACTTATGTGCTTACAGGAAAGGAAAATGCAGAGAAGAAAAAGAGACAGTACTAAGAAAGTGTTTTTGTCATGGTGTATTGTGTACAGTCAAAATTTACACTTACAAAAGCTTTTTTACTTCTGCTGCAGTTGGCAGCAATGTAAAGGGAACAGTGCACTCTGTGCCATTAATATGTGTGTGCATGGGAGAGCACTTGCCTGATTTAAAAGGTGTGTTTGAGAATGCTTTTGTAGTTCTCTTGTTTTGGAAATTGAAGATCAAAGCAGTGTAGGTTGAAAACAACAGACCAGTGTGCTGGGCTTAATTGTACAAAATACATGAGGATAAACTGTTACTAAGGGCAAGGCAAGTTCATTGTCATGGTTAGTTTTGAGAGAAGCAAGAAATTGATTTTATTTTTATGTGGATCTCTGAAGACAATGATTTCTTTATTTCTTCTCAACATTGATTTTGATGGATAGTAAAAATTGCTGGAAGAACGTGTCCATTCTTACAATATATTTAATACCTATTAAATTCAACCTTGTGTTAGAACAAGCTACTATTTAAAATGGAATTTGTGTAATTAGTTTTCCTTTTTAATACCAATTATAGTCCATAAACTTTTTTTTTGTTTACTTTTATGCTGTTCTTGGATTGCATAAGTTATTACAGTATGAAATTTTTTTGGCTCAGTTGTCAATAAATTGTGTGTTATCCTTTTAAGTATTCTGAATTTGTATTATGACAACATCAGTGTTATCCTGTCCTCCGCTTCTGTCAGCACTCATTTTCTACAAAGAAGAAAAGTGTCCCTTTTATGTGTTTGCTGGAAGTTTGAGAAATGCAGATTACTCAGTCATTGGGGATGTCCGTTTGTGCGAGGGTGTCTGCCTTCAGCATCACTTTAGTGCCACCTCCGAAAGCAGCGTGGTCCAGAGATGCCTTAGGTACTTGATACATTGCCTTGCACAGTGCTCTCTTTAGAGAGTTTGGGCTTTGGTTTGTGGGGAGTGGGTGGGATTGGTATTCTTGCCCAAATCAGCATTCCACTTGAGACTTGGCAGGTGTCTTAAATTGGTGTTTGTTAATGCTTCTTTGATGAGAGGAGTTAGGGAAAATTGTCTCCATAAAACTAATTTTTGAAGAAATTAGAAGCATTAAGTCATTGTGAGTAAGATGTATTGCTCAATATATGGCCAGAGGGTAGGAGGGGGCCTAGACCAGTCATATCTGTAAAATTCAGGCTTTCACTAACGTGCAGCACAGCAGCAGGGTTTAGCTGGCTGTGCAGTGATGTTCCTTGCCTCAGAAGGCTGTTGTGAAAACCAAATAAAGATGACAGGATAGGCTGAGAAGACTTGCTGCTGAATGGTTGTTAGAAACACCTTGTCAGTTGTGTGGGGGAGGAATAGATTTAATGCAATATGATAATAATTTATTTAACTGGTGATATTTTCATTATATTCTAATCAGAATTTGAGGGCAAAATTGTCAGGGAAGTTAACTTGAGGACTTTAAAAATTTAGGTCTTTCAACTACCATGAAGAGTAGGGAAGGGATGGATGTTTACTTGTCTTACAGCTTCTGTCTTTAGTAGTTCCTTGGCTTGCTGTGGCAGTATGAATTCAGAAAACCAAACCCTGTGAGTAAGAATCCTGTGGATTTCATGCTGGGAAGAGCAGAGGGTGGCTATGTAAGCATCTGGGTTCACTTATAGGGAAGTAAGGCCTGCAGAAGGAAGCTAAATGAAGGGTGATGGCAGAAGAGAGGCTTTCCTGGCAGCAGCAGTCTAGGAAATGGTGAGAAAATCTCTTCAAATTATTTGTTCAGTTGTGGCATAAGCTACAGGATGGGGGAGGAAAGAGGGACTGCTCCTGTTTCTTTTTCCACAGCTGTCTTGGAGAGGCTTTCTACTTGCTTAATAGATAATGGTGGAAGGTTTTTAGAAAATGACAGAACATGAAGTTGTGTGGAGAAGGGAATGTAAGAGTCATTGCCATGTTTTTCTGGGATTTCCCTGTCAGGCTTGTACTCTACCTACCCATGCGCTATAGTTTCCCTTTCAGTTCACTCAGGTTTCCTAATAGCATTTGAGAAGCTGGTGGTAAGTTTTGAAGTCCTGCTCTGTTAAACACACTTGAGTCACTAATTTTTCAGCACACATCTGGAACAGCAGTTGTGGTTTAGTTTGCTTCATGCCCTCCTTTTACTGGATCTCCTGAAGCATTGCTCATCAGTCCAGCTAAGCAAGCAGGCTTAGAACGCTTTTTCTTTCGGGCTACTGAGAGATTGAGTCAGTAGATCTTTCAGTAACTGGAAATAGCTAGTATTGTCAGGAAAAGTTTGTTACCTATCTAAAATTATGCTGATGAGCTCCTAAGTCTAGGAGACAGTCCTGCCTACCATCCTATTCTCACCCTATCCTAAGTCCTATCCTCACTTCAGAGACTGGGAGGGCCCCATTGGTGGGTAACTCTTGCATATAAATAATTTTGAAGAAAATAGGTGCATTGGACTTAAAGAAACTGAAACTTTATTTGCTTCCTCTGCTAGTAACATAGAAGGCTGTGAAATGCAGGGAACAGTTACTCTGATAAGATTTTGCATAATTTCTGTGAGCCGATAATTTTCTGTATTTTAAGTAAAGGAAACATATGTCCCCTCTGCTAGAACTTAGAATTCTAATATGTCAGACATAAACCCCATTTCTCTTCTGAATGCATCTGTCCAACCTGCTTGTTACTTAGTACCAGACAAACCTCATGAAAATGCAGATGCTTTTCTTTACCTCATTCAATTTTTTCCTGTTGTTAATTTAATCTGCATTTCTGATGTCTTTGTGGCTTTTCTGAGGTTGCATGTGAGCAAGTGCTTTCTGTATTAAAGATAGACTTGATCTTATATGAGTAAAAGAAGAGAAGCTGGGAAGAGATTTAAATTGCAATTACTATGGAAAAATAGTTTTTAGTGAATATTTAGTTGAGGATATAACTCAAAACACAGTAGCTTGTTTCATTTGCACACTTTTTTTGATGATTGCTTGGTCAGTCAATCGTTTCATGTATTTTAGTAGTTAATTTCCTTAATGAATGTCTAGTTATTTCCTGCGCAGCTCTGGTGTTGGGGTTTATTTGGTATTTTTTTTAACAATGTTAACGGATAAATGGATTAATTAGTTGATTCCCAAACATGTTATCTGTGTCAGTATCTTATGTTGTTAGGTCTTAACCTTTTATGAGCACTGAAGGAAGTATTCATATTGGGGATTACTCTTCCGGGGGGCTACAGTACCATTGTCTAGCAGTGGATATTCAGAGGTGCTTTTGAGGTTTTAGTTTTTCATTTGCTGTATACTTGAGTTTCTCAGAAACTTTTAAAATAGGCTGTGTTCTTTTTCAAACTTATGAAGGCTCTTTAATGTATGGATCCTGGTGCCTCAGTCTTTTCTTCCTGAGATGTTTTTGTGATGCATCTGTGTGTTTTTTTTCATGTTTATTAAAATTACATAGCCAGGTATAGACCAAGCATTGTAAAATGCCAGAATTCATGTCTGCATTGTCATTGTTGTGAAACTGTCTGTATGTAGCTGTTCTGATTTTTATCTGGGTGAGTTTTTTGATTCTTCTTTCTTTCCCCCCCGCCCTCCACCCTGAGTGAGGCTTAGTGCAAGTTTGCCTCCTAGTTTGTTATGAATAGTAGATCTTGCTCACCTCATCTCACCTCATGCCTTTTCTACATTGCCTTTCTGCTCATCTGATAGCAAAATAAACTCAATTTAGTATCCATGGTAGCCCCCCGCCCAAATTGCTGCTTTCCCCTTTCTCCATTACTTTTTTGGAGGTTCTGGTGAGTTGAAGCATATCTACTCCTAGTTTACTGTCTGGTCAGATGGGTGTTAGAAGTAGCCATACTGTGGAAGGATCTCTCCAGTTCAGTGGTACCAAGCTGTTAATTGAGCTTCCATACAAACCTGCAGATGGGATTTATGGTATAGTTGGAGTGGAGAGCACAGGAAAGAACAGAGCCATGTGCAGTGTCAGAGCTGGGGGATGTAGAGGCTTCTTTCTATCCCCATCCAGCCAGATAGGCTGTGGCCTGTTCACACTGCTGCTGGGCTGTCCCTTCTGCTTGAGCTCTGCTGTTAATCTTTCTCCTCGTGTATCCTACTTCTCTGTCTGTGCTTCCTTGGATTTTTCATTGCTTTCTGATTGCCACTTCTTCCAGCACCTGGTTCCCATTTCTTTTGTAAGTTGTTGTGTCCGTTTCCTTGTTTTCCTCCATGATGTTCAGGTGCCAACAGGGTTGTATTGAGACTGGAAGGAGAAACTGCCTTCCTAGTCTCTCCCTGGAAGGAGCAGAGTTGTACTGGAATTGTTTTCCTGGCGCTGCTCCTCACAAAAAAAGAGGAGCAGTCCTCTTGGATGTCCTGGAACGCTGGAGTTGAATGGCTGTGTGGCCAAGAGAGATCCTGAGAAGCTGGAATGTGTTCAGTGGAGATTAAGCCTGCAAAGACCTGAGCTTCTGTGCTTCACAGAGTTATGATGAGCATGGGCAACAGTATTCCCTTCTTCAACTCCCTTGTACCTTCACCAGACTTGACTGTTTTTCCTTGGGAATAGTAGGATACCTACAGAATTCGGGTCCCAGGGTTAGCAGTGCTGAGATTATCCAGGAGGCTGATATAACAATAGAGGCAGGGGGGTGGGGAGGGACGGGGACAGCATTTTTCCTGTGTTTCATTGTTTCAACTGGCTGAGCTGTTTTAATTGACTCTTACAAGAGATGAGAAGGAGGCACACCCTCAGGAGGGAGAACTTCAGCCAAGGCAACTCTAACAGAATAAAAAGCAATAAAAAAATTGCCTAATGAGGGAATGCCTAACGAAGCATACCAGACTTCCTAATGAATGGGTGGCACTGCTTTATAGTAATGTGCAGATGATACAACATCATATTGCAGCAGACTTTAGATTCCTGCTGCTTTTTGGTTGTTGATACTCAGTGCTTCCAGATAAAGAATTCAGATGCTTATTCTGCAATGTACATTTTTTCAATATTTACAAACACTTCTCTTGTCACTATGGAAGGTGTGCTCTAGGTCACCCATGAGGTTGGACTAGATGCAGGGATTACCACCTGAAGTTTTGTGACTTGTAGTATACAGGAGTTGAATTAGATGATGACAGTGACATTCTGACCTTGAAATATGGACCTAGACAGCTGGGGCCACTCTGTGCTGCCATGGAAGTTAGGGACTTCCTGTGGCTGAGTTCCTCAAAGGCTCAGGGCAGGGAGGGAGGGAGCTGAAGCTGTCTTTCTACAGCTCTTAAGCTTTGCTTCCTAGTAGTGGAGCTGCTTTTGGATATGGGGAACTGAGCACTGTGCACTGAAAATATCTGCATTTACTAACTGCAAAGGAATGCATAAATATAGAAAAATATGCCAGTACAGCTTATTCCCAAAATATGTTACTATGTGGTGCAAGGGACTTTTGGGTGAGCAACATCCAAAAGGAGACTTGGGAAGAGATACCTCCCACTTCTAGAGAGACTTGTCATTTACAAATGATAATAATAATGCAAACCACAGAAGTCAGTTTCCTGAGTTGCTGTAAATGTGTGTTTTTAACACTCCTTTCCTACACAAATGTAGGAAGCTGGCAAAGTAGCTATTTCAGTGCTCTAGAAAAGTTTAAAGTGAAATAATCTAAGGAAACGGAAGCCTCTATTTTTAACCTTCTCCGTCATGGGAGATGGGCGGAAGAAGAGGAGGCCATCTACTGTTGAAGTCTCTTCAATATTTTACTATAAGTTTAATCAGATTTTCACTTCTGTTTTAATGAAGAGGTATCCGTTGATGTTCAGTTATGTTCAAATTAAGATCACTGTAGGTTTGATGGCATGGTCAGTCTTCTATAATTGTGCTTTTTCTTCTGTTTACTGGTTTTTACTTTGTCATTTTTTGTTATATGTGAAATTTTATACTGTAAAATAACTCCCAACACTGCTTGTGCTGTTTTATGGTTTGATTTATTTTCATATATAAAAAATAAATTTTTCTGAACAGTTCATAATGTTTTTTACATTGGGTTTGAGCAGATTCTTCTCAGTTTTCATACTGCGTTATTATAATTCATTAGAAGTACGCTATTTTGCTATATTTCTCTGGATTTTTTCACAAAGTATTTTTTATTCTTGTATATATATTAAAGCATGAAGTTATGAGTAATTCCTCATATTACTTATTGGGAACTACTTTATTAGTCTTAATTGGAAGCTCAGATATAATACATTGTACAACTACTGGCAGCCATAGAAGTAATAGCATCAAAATTTTTAAGTTGAACCTCTTAAAAAATGTTTAGATCCTTAAGTTCAAATGAACATAAATCTGTAAAACTGACTTTGGGATCTATTACTAAATTACTAATGTTGATTGGGGAATATACTGCATTAATTTGCAAGGTCAGCATTAAGGAAGACTGTAGAAAGCAAGTGTATTTGGGGAATGATAATAATAGTAGGATAATTACTTATTGAGAGAACAGGGGCTGGGCTAAGTTTTCCTAAAAGCTTGAAAATTACTGTCTGACAAGGGTGCTAACCTGGAGTATGGAAGCACTTCTGAGAGTTTAAGTGCATGTCTTAGAGAATCTTCTCCACAACATCTATGTTAACATTATATATATGTAGATAACATAAATTTCTGTTTGTGACTGGTAGATTTGGAGTGTTGAGAATCAAAAGTTTAGGAATTATATAAACTAACGTGTTATAAAGTGTAAATAACTTGACAGCTGTATCTGTAATTTTAAAGACAAAGAGTGATCTGTGGAGAAGGAAATGTAGGAAGGCTGCACATCATTGGAGAACCGTTGCTTTTTACCATAGGCAGTTATTTGCCTTAAAGAAATTATTTTCCTTTGCAGGGGGGTTGTTGCACCATTGGTATAAAAGCAGCAAAGGTTTTAGGGATATGAAATTTCTTCTGTTAGGTCTCCTGATTATGTTTGGAAAATAAGACACATTTTAAACACAGATCTCTTTAATGGGTTTATTTTTAGACCACTTCTAATATCTTATAGGTAATCATTAACTGTTTTTGTAATTCCACCTAAAATATGGAGCTTTGAAATAAATGGGTAGAATGAGGATGCTAACATATACAATAGTCACTAATGACTTGTCCATCACCCCTTCTAGGCAGCTGAAACATGCATCCATTTATGCTTGACTAAGGGTCTGTTAATTCTGGAAGAGTGGAAAAACCTTAAGTAATGAGGTGACTGCTGTAGATCAGTGCTTGTGAGAAATGGACTCTGAAACCTGAAAGCATCAAAGATCCTGTCAACATATTTCCACTTCAGTTGCTTAGTGCTACGTCAGGCTTAGTGGCTGTTCAGGCAAGTGATTGAAACGGTGCCCTTGGCTGCAGTGTGCGTGTCACATTAGTTGCACTCTTTCACCCTCACGTGAAGTATTGTTTTATTAACGTAGTTCAGAAGCTTAAGGAGAGGAGCAGTCTGGAAAGCCTTCCTTGCAGATCTGCAGTGCAGTTTGGGCAGGGGGCTGCTGCCGTGCAGTGTCATGTCCTCTCTGGTTGCAGGTTTTCCTCTGTGCCCGTGGACACCCACTCCACTGAGAGGGTGTGCACTGAAAGCAGAGCTGTGGCGTTTTACAAGGCAAAATTTCTCTGCTTTACAGGCAAAGTCAGTGCGTGACAGCTCAGTAGCATGTTAGAAGACTTAACATAGAAATGGTACAAAAGAGTCCATAAAATTTCCAGGAATGTGATAATTGAACATGTTTGAGAAATGCCATATGTGGTACTTTTAGGAAAAATACAGGATGAGTATAACACATTTTCAAGTGTGTTGGAAGACAAGGAGGAGAAAAGCTGTTTTGAAAGATTAAATGAGAAACTCTTGTCTTGAATTTCTAATATTAGCTGGCATTGTAGACTTTTCTGGGTGTGAGGCCTTTGTTTACTGTTTTACCTCAATTTGTTTTGAATAGGATGTATGTGAAGTCATGGTATGCATATTCTTTTGGCACTTATCTACACATCACTTTGTTCCAAGACTTGAAAAGAATGGTCTCTTGAATATGTATTTTTCCAACTGGTTTTTTTATACTCAGGCCAGTTGCATTTACTTTTTCCTCCCATTGTTTGTCAATTTCTGCTTAATTTCTCTAGAAATGGTTTCTGGTAACTTTTAACATATGTTTTCTTTGTTATTAATATAATTGAATAATACTTGTTGGTGCAAATAGTTTCATGAAAATAATTTCAGCAAAATCTAATTGAATATGCTCCAAGTATAGTAAGTTTTTGAGGATTGGGGCTTAAAATATTTTAAAACATCAGATTAACTAAATTTTCACTGAGAGTAGTGCTAGGCTTGTTTGTGCATATAGGCATAGGGATGTTTGTTTCTTGTGTCATCAAACTTCAGTTTACCTGTAGGGGAATATTAGCTATAGCCTTTCTAAAACATTATTTCAGACTGCAGAAATAAAAAATCCCTTTAGCTGATGTTTGTTGGCATGTTTTCAGAATGTTGGCCCTTCTTAGTGTAGGAGAGAGATTTTCACAGAGTCATGGAATATGCTGAGTTGGAAGGGACCCACAAGGATTATAGAGTCCAGCTCTCAGCCTTGCACAGAACTATCTCCAAGAGTCACACTGTGTACCCAAGAGTATTGTCCAAATGCTTCTTGAACTGTGTCAGACTTCATGCTGTGACCACTTCCCAGGGGAGCCTGTTCCAGTGCCCAGCCACCCTCTGAGGGAAGAACCTTTTCCTAATATCCAACCCTGATGAAACTTGAGGCCATTCCTTTGGGTTTTGTCACTGGTTATCACAGGGGAGAGATCAGTTGCCTGCCTGTCTGCTGCCCCTCACAATGAAGCTGAAGGCTGCAATGAGTCTCCCCTCAGTCTCCTCTTCTCCAGGCTGAACAGACCAAGTGCCCTCAGCTGCTTCTCATATGGCTTCTCCTCAAGGCCCTTCACCATCTTTGTTGCCCTCCTTTAGGTGCTTGCTAGTCTCTTTCTTACATTGCAACATCCAAAGCTACCCCCAGCACTCAAAGTAAAGCCACCCCAGCTCAGAGCAGAGCAGGACAATCCCCTCCCTTGCCCAGCTGGCCATGCTGTGCCTGATGTCCCCCGGGACAGGGTTGGCTCTCCTGGCTGACAGGGCACTGCTGACTTATATTCAAGCTGCCATCGACCAGGAGCCCCAGGTCCCTTTCTGCAGCGCCGCTCTCCAGCCTCTCTTTCCCCATTTTGTCCATATATCCAGGGTTGCCCCATCCCAGGTGCAGAATCTGGCACTTTCCCTTGTTGAACTTCATACAGTTGGTGATTGCCCATCTCTCCTAATTTGTCAAGGTCTCTCTGCAGGGCCTCCCTGTCTCTGAGGGAGTCAGCAGCTCCTCCTGGTTTTGTATTGTCTGCGAACTTGATTGTATCCCTTCCAGTCCTGCATCCCATTGGGCTGTAATTGCATATATACTTCAAGATTCTAAAGTTAACCTCTATGCATTTTCAACTATTTGCCTTCTAGTCAGCCCAAAGGCTACCACTTAATGTAAGATTTTCTGTGTTGCTGAGACTTGTCTAAAGTGGTTTAAAGAGTTCACAAAAATGTTTCACAGTACTTTCTTTATTGAAGAATGTCTAAGTTAAGCTTCAGTCATTTGACACTTGGATGGTGTTTAGACCATTAAATCAATACATTGTGTAGACAAATCACTTGTGTGTATGTGTGCGCACATAGTTATTAGTTATTTCCAATCTGGATAATTGGTAAAGAAAAATGATAAATTTAAGGGAGGGGAGCACCTTCAGTGGTGAAGAGATAGCCATTATAAATGTACAGAAACTTGAATTACCATTAGCTGTTAGAAAGTTGTGGAAAAATCTTTGCTATAATGTTTGGGACAATCACACGGACTTCAAAATTTTGAAGAAAAGTTTAATCTAGCAAGGTCAGACCTAAAGGTAACAAGATAGTTAATACTGGTGTAATCTTTCTGGATATAGGACACCTGAGGTTAGCAAGAGACTGTAGTAGATGGGCAGACAGTTTTGAAGAACTTTGCACTTTTACTTCCCTACTGCACTAGTAAGCAGTACTAGTGATAGCCAACACATTTTAATAAGCTGGTAGGGAAAGAGGCAATGTGATAGTGAGGCTGTTCTAATCTGTTTTGATGTAAACTTTGAGTGATCATGCAAGAGTCCTCAGGAAGTATTCGACTGCGTTATAGTGTCTTGCAGCGTGTAAGACCATTTTACTTCTTACTGAGATGTACAGCTTCTTTTGGTGCCTCCTTTTGGTCTAACACGTGGAGCTTCATGGACTTGAATTTGGAGTTTTATGTCCCATTTTTCTGCTGGGGATGTTTTCCTGTCTGCTACATTTTCTTCCTGCTTTGAACTCCTCCCATGATTCTTGTTCATGTGCAAAATGCTTATTATCAAGAACTTGCTGGTAGGTTCTTTCCAGATGCACTTTTTCACCTTTGCTCGGGTGACTTCCATTGGGAAGGTGCAGGTGTTTCCTCCTCATCTGATAGTTGCGTACAGAAGTTGTGACCGGCGATCGGAAGTGAATATTTTCTGTGTATAGGCATGCACTTATACACAAGCACATATACACTCCTCTGTGTAAGGGTGAAGCACTCATCCCAGTGACTCTTCTGCAGTTTAGTTGACTGATGGGCCGGATTGTAGTCAAATAAGCTAGCTAGCTGGAGATTTGTAGTCTCAAACCAGAGGAGTCTTTGCAAAACTAGTCAAGTCTATAGTTTTGCAAAACTAATCTTTGCAAACTGCTTGTCAAGCAGTTTGTTAGACAGAACTGAACATAGAAATGGGTTTTAGTATATTCTAAAGGAAGACATAAAGTAGATTCTAAAGGAGTATTCTAAAGGAGTATATTCTAGAGGACATAAAAATCTGACAGCTGGATGACTTGCTTGTCTGCAAGAGAAGGTATCAGGGTTGTGATTTGCAGAATGGAAGAAATAAATTGATAACTACGTGCCTGGCCTTTACTAACTGGGATGTTGATTATCAATCAGATGTAGCTGGAAAATGCTACTTTGTACAGATTTTGGAGAAAAGTTATAACTGTTGGTTCAGAATCAGTGAAACTAGAGCACTGCATACTTGCTTGCTCTAAAGCTGTGCTGTGTCTGGACACATGTAATGTCATGTTAGGCTTCTTATACAAGTGGAAGAATTCAGATTGCTTCTTGAATTTTGAAATTCTCTGATAAATTTTCTTTATTGTTTAGTTTAGGCTTTTGATTCTTACTAATTTGGTTTTAGGGTTTTTTTTTTTTTGGAGTCTCACACATTATGGAAGTCCTCCAGAAGATCTTGTAAATATTTAGAGATTTTTGAGTAGCATTGGCAAAAGAAAAGTTGTAAATATTTTGCATGTTACTCTTTCTAGCAAAGACCATATTCAATATGAAGGTGGAATTTGAAACCAGTTTTGGGATCAGTTTGAAGTTGCAACTTGAAATCACAAACTGTAGTTTCTCAATTTCCCCTCCTTAGCTGTCTTATCTGCTACACATCCCTACTGTTTTTTCCTTTTACAGTTTATATCCAGCTGCCATATATATTTTTGTCTATTTTCTGATCCAGATGTCAAGTCATCTGCTGTCCAGTCTGCTTTTCTTCAGCCAGACCCTCTAGCAATTGTCCTTGCCCCAGTGCTAATCTTAGGATTTGCCTGGTGGCTTTGTACAGTTGCTGGTCACTTCAGGCTATCTATGCATACACAAACTAAATAAGTTTTAAAGCATTCATAGATAGTCCTACTTAACCCCTCTGCCCTTTTTTTTACTGTTTATCCTCTGTAAAAAACCCCAATAAATTGCAGGTACAAAAATAGTTTTCTTAAAAGCATTGACTTTTAACCTGGCTATGATTTTTGAGACAGGCATTTTCATTGTGTACATGAAATATTTTCATCAAGTATTTCCCATAATATTTGTGTTCTGATTTTGGATATAGATCATAGCTGCTGTTAAGAAATGGATAGCGGCTGGAAGACTTGGCTGCTTTTGTGGAAGTGTTTCAGCAGTTCCTGAACAGCCAGACAAGTTATGCGAGAGCTGCAATTGGACATAGCATTTTATGTTTCAACATACTTAGCCAGTATTTTTCAGCTGTTTTGGTTTTGGGGATTATGAGAAAGGGTAAAAACAAAAGTATGTTATTTGATTATTGTTGCTTGTTAGTAAAGGTTTATTTTTTCTGGAACAGTGAAAGGTAAGAGGGTGTTCTTGGGTACATTTCTTAGAGGTGCTTATAGACAATGCAGGCTGCTTGTAAGTCAACAAATTGTATAGGTTCTCTCTTAGCTGTGAAGTTTTGCATACATTTTGCATCACAAAATCTCATTGTTCAGAGTTTAAATTTAAGGAAATGGTCTGATTGTGATCACACATTTTCCTCACACTTCAAGATGTTGATTTATTACTGTACAAATGGCTAGCTAGTGCCATCCTGTGCCTTGTGTTTTGCACGTTGATTTATGCTGTGTTGGCTTGTGTTACTGTAAATTGGAGCAAATACACAGATTGGACAGTATTAGCCCTCTGTCATCAGTTTATTTGCTGTTGAGAAAAAAAAGAAAATAATGAAATATAATAACAACATAAATAGATGCAAAATACAGTGTGGTGTTAAAAAGACTGAAGTTCAAGTGACCTTTAGAAGAGTTGATGCTGTTATTTCCTTGCTGCAGAGTACAAGTTTTTTTTTCCAAGGGAAATGTATCCCAGCAATGACTCTGAACATGTTGCCTTCTTTAAATCTTTGTCCTGAGCACAGAATTTCATTTACATAAGTTTCAGTCTGGCCATCTGTATTGTGGATTTATTTTAATGAAGAATTGAATAGATGTTCAGTGAGTTATTTTATTCAAAGTCTGAGGTTAAATCACATAGTAAAATGAAGATATATAAATTGGATTAAGAAAAAGGTTAAAAGAAACTTGTATTTTGAAAAGATACGTATAGTTTGGTGAACTTTGTTGTACTTTTGACTAAGCAGTTGGTGTGTAATTTGCCTAACTTTATTTCAAAATCCAGTTCATTTTTGTGACTTGGCTGCTTGCTGAGTGGAGGACAGACGAGTAATACCGTGGTGTACTCCAGAGTGCTGTAATAGTGGATCTGGAGTTCATGGTGGCGTTTGCTGCGAGCAGCCCGTGCCCGACGGGCGTGTGCTGCCCGGGCTGGGGCCGCGCGGCTCCGACAGGTGCCTGCTCCTGCCCTGCGGAGGGAGCTCCTTCCCTCGGCACCTGGGCAGTGTGTGCCCGCCGTCTGCCCGCCCTGCTCGGGCAGTGCCTGCTGGGCAGTGTGTGCCCGCCGTCTGCCCGCTGTCTGCCCGCCCTGCTCGGGCAGTGCCTGCTGGGCAGTGTGTGCCCGCCGTCTGCCCGCCCTGCTCGGGCAGTGCTGCTGGGCAGTGTGTGCCCGCCGTGTGCCCGCCCTGCTCGGGCAGTGCTGCTGGGCAGTGTGTGCCCGCCCTGCTCGGGCAGTGCTGCTGGGGAGGGCAGCCTGCCCGGAGTCACGGCACAGCTGTGACCCTCTCTGTTGCACAGAGACGGTCTTGCTGCCCAGGCCAGAGCTATGATGGTGGAAGATGTGGAAGAGGTGCCTCCAGGACTGCAGTGTAACTTTTAAAAACAACATAATAACAATCCTCCCATTTTCCTCCTCAGTGTAAGCAGCTCTTCTTGCCAGTGTCTGTGAAACAACAACAACAACAAAAATCTTCCATTCCATCTCAATTTCTTGGTTTGGTTTGTTTGGGATTTTTTTTGATTTTTATTTTTCTCTCTGCGCAGTTGGAGGGAATAAGAATCATGGTACAAGACAAGAGGGTTAGCTGAACTTCATAATAATATCTGTAACTTAAATTCACATTTGATAGGAGGTAAGAAAAAAACATTGACTGAAAGCTTGAAAGTGTGTGCATGATTTCTTATTTTGCCTTTTCTCTTTCTTGCTTTGTGACACTTGAGTAATATACCTGGTGTAATATTTTCTTTGGAGAAACTATTGCTAGATTTATTAGATTGCTAATTATTTTCTAGTTATTCTATAACTCAGTTTTAAATTGCATGGTGTCCTTCAGATCTCTAATGTGAATTAATGCAGTTTCCTAGTAAATTAGCAATGCAGGTTCTGTATCTGTGTTTGTCAGGCAAAAGCATCTATCCCATTAGATGACAGTTCAGACTGAGATCAGGTTTAAGGAAATTTTTCTCCTAGTTGTTTGTGGAGGTGTATCAGATGTTATTAGATATTTTTTGCTGCCATTGGACCTGACCAAAATCAGAAATAAAATTAAAAACAGTGTTGACAGCTGCTATTCTTGCATCCTTCTCTTTGTCTCCTACAGATAGTGACTTTTGTTCAGAACTTGGTGGCTCTTTTTCATACTAAGCCTTCATGGTTAGTGCTTTCCTCTTAATCCAGGCCCACTTTGAAAGGTGGAGTGACCCTGTATGTAATTTAGATGTCTAGGCATTGTTTAAAGGAGGGCAACTAGTTTACAACAGTGTTTCTACTTTGGAGCACCTTTTTGATTTCCTGTTCAAAATCTTGGAAAAACAGGCTGTGTTTGTCTTTATTTAGTTCCTCCCAGGGGAAGTTTTACTCAATTAGACCTAGGGATTTCAGGCAGCCAGGGTCCTCTAATGTGGCATCAGGGCCATGGGAAGACTGAGGATCTTATCTAATATTTTCCAAAGCCTTGTGTTTTTAGTGATCTGTTTCTGGTTTTGAAGGTCTGTGACAATGAAGTTGTCCAACTCTATCTGTGAAACTGTGCTTTGGAGGTGTGAAGTACGTCTTCCCTTTGGACCGACAAGATTTTCTTTATTATTTAAAGTTTGAGATTTTCTGTGAGTTTTTTTTTTGGGGGGGGG